>CM059309.1:582500-727500 GCA_030340665.1 Neosalanx taihuensis
CTCTGTTTTACCCCTTAATCTACCCTTTAATCTTACCCCTTAGTCTCACCCCTTAGTCTCACCCCTTAGTCTCACCCCTTGCCCTTTAAAAGCAAGCATGAAAGCTGAAGACTAGAGCCTTCAGAACTGGAACTAGGTTCTGGTTACTGGATCATACAGTGTTGCTAGCTGGCTGCTTCATCACCAGGGGTAACAAGTACTGTATCAATCAGCAAACTTCCAACATGCCGTTTGAAAGTGTGTGTGTGTGTGTTAACAGCATGATTATTGATGCATGCGTCTATTCAAGGCCAGTTGGAGGCTAGTGGGCCTGTCAAATCAGCAATGTAACGTTAGTGCAGCAACATGAGGGTCTTTTCATCAGGAGGTGATGGAATCATAAAAGATGCCTGGTTATGCTGAGGGAAGCTAAACAGCTAGCAGCATCATGGTAAACAGCTGTTCCCTGTCACAGCAGTTACAGCTCTATTGGCTCAGTGGTTAAGGCGTTGGCCTCATGATCGGAAGGTTGTGAGTTTGATTCCTGACTGTGACTACATGACGTTGTGTTCTTGGGCAAGGCACTTCACCCTACTGTCCTCAGGGTGGAATATCCCTGTGCTTACTGTAAGTCGCTCTGGATTGGAGCATCTGCTAAATGACTACATGTTCAGTTGTGGTCAATAGTTGGTCACATTTTCAGTTGACCCATACTAAAATCATAAAAGAACCAAACTTCATGTTGTTTTGTGACACAGAAGTATCTGTTTCAACCTCTATATCAGAGAGTCATAGAAAGAGCTGGAAAGTCAGGACAGACAGTATGTAAGTGTATGTAAACCTCTGACCCCCCACTGTACATGTGTTGTATGGAAACCCTGTGAGTGGAGCAGATCAGTCGCTACACAGACGTTCTTATCACGCGTGACTGCTGTTTCAACCTGTCATGTGACCCCGCCCCCCACACACACACACACACACACACACACACACACACACACACACACTTCTGGGGTCCTCTTAAGAATCCATATAAACATTTGTTTCAGAAAAAGAAAACATGTTTCAACTCCCACTTACTTTAGCTTTGGTCCAAAAAACGATTAACGGGACAGAGAACTCGTTATCAACATAACTATGTGGAAATATTTATACAAAGAAAGCTATATTTATAGTGGAGTTTATAATGTAGACTTGGTTGTGTCAGCTAAGTGTGTGAGGGAGAAGTCTTTTAGTCATGAGGACGTTGGAAGTGCTGACTAATACTAACACAGCCCATACTTAATGTCTGATCCACGGTCTAAACCGGTTTACACTGGTCCCTGCTCTCAGGACCTGCCCTCCCCCTTCCACCCCCCCCTCACTGTCTGACTGTATCACTCATGCTTTCTCTTTCTCTCTTTCCCTCCCTCTGTCTCTCTCCCTCCCTCCCTTTATCTCTGTTTCCCTCCCTCCCTCTCTCTCTTTCCCTCCCTCTCTTTCTCTCTCTCTTACTCCCTCCCTCCCTCCCTCCCTCTCTCTCTTTCACCCACATCTCTGTTTCCCTCCCTCCCTCTCTCTCTTACCCTCCCTCTCCCTCTCTCTCTCTCCCTCCCTCCCTCCCTCTCTTTCACCCACATCTCTCTGTTTCCCTCCCTCCCTCTCTCTCTTACCCTCCCTCCCTCCCTCCCTCCCTCCCTCTCTTTCACCCACATCTCTCTGTTTCTCTCGACTCGGGGTCACCATGGCGATGTCCTCAGCTCCGAGGCTAGAGGCTTGTCTGCCACAGAGTCTGGTGACATCAAAGCTGGAGGCTCTGTGCTCGATGAAAGACAGGAAGAGGGTGGGGAGAGGACGCACTAAGTCAAACACATCACCTGGACCGTAACACAACCAAGGAAGCCGGGTCAAACACTTCGCTTACTTAAACCATAAAAGGACAAACCCAGGAAGTCAGTCCTGTGTTCTACAGGGCGATCTGTAGGCGGCCAAAGAGACACTCATTGTTCACGCTTGAGTAAAAAAAAAGAAAAGAGAAGAGGGTCTCTCTACATTTAACACAGATGTTTTCTATCTCCAGATGCCATCAGGGGTTTATTGTTTTTTTTTGTGCATTCTTTTATGAAGGCAATTCAACTGGGAATTACATGATCAAGTTCAAACAATAGCGAAAGGACAGTCCTAGCTCCTTAAAGTAAGAGTGTGTGTGTGAGTGTGTGTGTGGGGGGATGGGTGAGGTGTGTTGACAGCCTGTGGCCTTGTTTTGTCTCCACTCCTCCCCAGGTAGAGCACCTGAGAACAGCCCCTGCCCCCCCCCCCCCCCCCTGCCCCCCCCTGCACCCCGGCACATGCAGGAGTCAGGCACCATCACATGTCAGATGACGTACCGCAAAGCCCCAGAACCGGTTTCAGCTAGCTGGCACACGGACTATCAGAGCAATGAGATTAGCAGACATCCCCTCCCTGATCCTCAGAGCTGTGGCTTATCCTGCCCAGCCAGTGAACATGACCAAACACCCAGGTCCAACTGCACACACAAGGCTTCATCTGGAGGTAAAACACACAAATAAAGACATGTTTTTAAAAACACAACAACAAAACCTGGCGTCTGTTTTGCTGACTGTGAGAAAGCAGACGCAGAAAGAGGATGTGGCAGATCCCAGACCAGTCATACTGCTACAGCAGCGCTTCTCTGGAGAGCTGGGCGATACGCCTTTCACACACACACACACACACACACACACACACACACACACACACACACACACACACACACTGCAGCAAACACACTCAGCTGAACTGGTTCCCACCGGCTGGCTGAAGCCGCAGAGGAGGGAAATCTGATGAAGGTGATTTGTGTTGTGTGTAACTCTACCCTGAAGGCAGTGCTCATGGTGTCATCCTGGACAGAGACACAGGAGGGGGGGGGGGACAATGAGACACCTTACTGGACTAGCATGTGTCCAGCATGTTTAGCTGTTAAAATGATCACTCTAAATGACCTGATTCAATCATCTAGACCGGCTATTTCATTACATTTAATGGTAACTACATGCTAACTACCACTATGTTTAAATAGGCTACAGTTTAGATGTTTAAAGATATTCATACAATAATGTTCCACCACCATATCTGTGCTGTCAGATTTGACATGTAAAAGTAAAGTAAAAGAAGCATCACTAGCATCTCTATAGGTTTGTGTCAACATAGGTCATGTGGTAAAGCAGAGGTGTACCCCAGTATCGACACAGTACTGACCTACAGGTACATCTATCTCAGGCCTGTTTGTTGTGTGGTGTCACCTTACCAAACACATCTACCTCACCTACAGACTGAGGACCTGTTAAACACCAGAGGACACAAGCATGTTGGGAAATGTGTCAGTATTTATTTAAATACATAGTATAAAAGACATGAGACACACATGTATGTCACTGTAACATGTTACAAAACCATAACAGAGTTATCATGTAGCACAGGGTGAAGCAGGTCCAGACAAGGCAGAGTGTTCTCAGTGTTAAGGCACAGTATTCAGGACAGCAGCATCTAGAAGGTGCACAGCAGTCACACCTGCATCAAGTCTGAGAGAGGGCGCGTGAGACCCCAGTGTCTGTTTACCAGGGGGGGCCGGTCTCGCGCTGGTGTCCCGCACCGTCCCCCCCTCCTCCTCTCCAGCATCCCTCCAGCGCGCTGTGTCCGCGCGACTCCGGCCGCTATGCACGGGAACTCACGTCATCGTGACCGGTGAGCTCCCCGCGAGCTCGGACGTACATCCATGCCGCTTCTTGGCCGCCGACAGGGCTCGTGCCCTCGCCGCTCACATGGTCAGTTTAGCGCTCGTGCTTCCAGCTCGTGCAGCAGCAGTTCAGCGCAGCTGCAGCAGGTGACGCAGCATCCCTGCGATCTGCAGGAACTTGTCCTTCTTGCGCTGTTTGAGCGCCATCAGAGCCCTGTTGGTCTCCTCCGGGTCCTGGCTGAAGGAGAAGATGCTCCTCACCCGCTCCTCCGCCTTCAGGTCCCCTGTCTTCTGGAACAGCCTCATCACCGAGTCCTGGTTGACGTTCTCGAAGATGTTGGGCACACCCTTCTTCCGGTGCGCCGTGTCAAACTGGATCCCCTGAACGGAGGGACTGACCCGCCGGGAGTCTGATGAAGCATGGGTGGACATGTTGAGCAGGGTTAGAGACCCTCCCTCCTAAAGCAGTCTGGAGCACGCTGGTACCCGGTGTGGGGAACCTGTGGTGCTGGAGAGGGAGCTGGGAGTGAGCAGAGCACGAGCAGCCTGCTGTATATAACACCCTCTTCCAGGAGTGACGTCACAGCCTGACGCTGCGCCGGCTCCTGAATTATTCATGAGCTGGAACATGCGAACACTAATTTAACCCACAAGCACCAGAAACTGTCTGTAAACATGATGTTTCCTTGACATCGTTGTCTAAATAACACCAGTGTTTTGCATAATGCAGGAATGTGTGGTTTCATATTTATTTCAGGTGTTTTTACAAATCTATAATTTGCATGGATTTGTGAGCTCTAGCTAAGGTCATATACAGCCTTATGAACAATGTTATACGAGTTTAAGACCTGAACAAGTCATCCTGTAAATAACTAGCATCTTCTGAAGATCAAAATAATGTTAACAGCTATTTCCCAAATAGTAAATATACAAATGTATATATACAAATATACACATATTAGATTAGATGATTAGATTCAACTTTATTGTCATTACACAGGTACAAGTACAGGGTAACGAAATACAGTTATCATCCAACCAGAAGTGCAAAACAGTTATTACAACAGAATATAATAAATATAAGTGTACTCAGAATATACACAGTATGAACAGTATAATCAGAATATACAGGTTAGGTACAGATTAAAGTGATTTAAGACAAATGTACAGCTGTATTGTACGAGATGCTACAGTATTAAACAGAATTTACAGAGTTGCATGTATCTTCATAGACCAACTGTACTACATTTCTCTCCAATCAGAAGGTCAGTGATAGAATCCCATTTTCCTCTCTGTATCTACAGGAAATCAGACTCTCAGTTCATATCAGAGAAACGTTTGACTCTCAGCCCTTCTTGGAAGCTTGGATCAGGGCAGCAATCTCTCAAACACTGACTAACTTTTCCTTTTCCTCTATAACAGGTTTTTTTCTCCAGCAAAATGCTGTTTTTGGTGTTATTACAGCGAGCCAAGACGAATATAAATGCAATTTGCCATAATTGTACTTAAAGGAGGAACTCCTGCAGCTACTCCTGTAAAGACTGTTGGTTTCTGGTCACTCTCCATGTTTCCAGTAAAAACATGCCGGAAAGAAGGGGATTAGTGTTCTGGTGTGTGTGTCTGTGTGTGTGTGTGTGTGTGTGTCTGTGTGTGTGTGTGTCTGTGTGTGTGTATGTGTGTGTGTCTGTGAGTGTGTGTGTGTGTGTGTGTGTGTGTGTGTGTGTGTCTGTGAGTGTGTTTGTCTGTCTGTGTGTGTGTGTGTGTGTGAGTGTGTGTTTGTGAGTGTGTCTGTGTGTGTGTATGTGTGTGTGTCTGTGAGTGTGTGTGTCTGTGTGTGTGTGTCTGTGTGTGTGTATGTGTGTGTGTCTGTGAGTGTGTGTGTCTGTGTGTGTCTGTGAGTGTGTGTGTCTGTCTGTGTGTGTGTGTGTGTGTGTGTGTCTGTGTGTAGGTGTGTCTGTGTCTGTGTGTGTGTGTGTGTGTGTGTGTGTGTGTGTTCTGGTGTGTGTGTGTGTGTGTGTGTGTGTGTGTGTGTGTGTGTGTGTGTGTGTGTGTGTGTGTGTGTGTGTGTGTGTGTGTGTGTGTGTGTGTGTGTGTGTGTGTGTGTGTGTGTGTGTGTGTGTGTGAGAGAGCTGAGGACTGCCCCAGAATAGGGTGGGTTAGGTACGGAACTTGTTGACGAGTACTGATGTCTGTGGATAAGACTTAATGGGCGTTTCCTAACAGTCAGAATATCCACTTCTCACCACACACTTCCTGTCCTCCATATCTTGAATGTTTCCTAGTGTTCATCTGGTTAACCTGTCAGTCAGACAGAAGGTTCCACCCTGGCATGATGCTGATGTGTTTCCTTTCCTCAGACAGAGTTCTGCATTATTTCCCTCTGGGTTAGAACTATGTAGACAGTTTCCAGGTCTCACAGAGAACAAACTTTGACCTTGGCATGACAGGCTTGGTATTTGACATTGACCACCGATGATCTGAACAATACCTTGACCTTTGCCCTCTCTTCTCTTTGGGAACGTGTTCTTTTGTCTGCTTGTCTGAGGGCTGTCACCACTGGACTGCTAGCTGTCTCTGGCTGGTGTGTCTGTTATGACTGAAGACATCATAGTCACACTGTTCCAGAGAAGGATGTGGACAGGGGGAAAAAATCATGTTCATGACACAGAAGTACTTGAGGGTTGAGAGAGAGACAGAGAGAGAGAGGGAGGGAGAGAGAGACAGAGAGGGAGGGAGGGAGAGAGAGACAGAGAGAGGGAGAGCAAGAGAGAGAGAGAGAGAGACAGAGACAGGCAGAGACACAGAGAGAGAGGGAGGGAGAGAGAGAGAGAGAGAGAGAGAGAGAGAGGGAGAGAGAGACAGAGACAGGCAGAGACACACAGAGAGAAAGAGAAAGAGTGAAAGACAGACAGACAGAGAGAGAGAGAGAGAGAGAGAGAGAGAGAGAAGAGAGAGAGAGACAGAGAAAGACAAAGAGAGAGACAGTGAGAGAGACAGAGACAGAGAGCACAATGACATCTCTCTTCAGGGAAGCGGATATACAGTCTCCAGTCTCTGCCCTTGGCTCACAGCCACGCCTTCAGTATCCAACAAAGGACCACTAAATTTAACTAGGGGCAAAGGTCATCTCTTCACAGTTCAGTCTCTCTTCAAGCCAAAACTCCTTATCGAAACATGAACCATCACAGCAGAAGGGTTTGGCAACACACTTGGCGTGAACTGAAAATCCTGTTTCTAAATATATATCCAGATAGATATTCCTGTTTGAATGCGCTCGTACTTGGCCCAGAATATTCCTGGTTGTTGACATGCTGGACCATGTGACGCTGCCTCGATCGCTACAGTTTGTTCTTACACCATCAAAGCATCGAGAAAGTTCAAGCAAGTAGTTAGAAAGTCTCCTGTAACATAGTTGTTAGTATCATTTGCAATGAGGTAAAGGGTTTCTTCTTGTGTTGTGCCCCCCCACCCCCCCCTCCTGTCCTGATGGTTGACTCCACCATGGTCCCGGGTCGTACCATGTCTCCATGAACCCCCCTGAGTCTCAGACTCTTTCACAGATCAGAATAGGATGTTAAGCACCTCCCCTCTCTGTGTCCTGGACTCAATATTAAAGCACAGTCAGAATGCTGTCATGTGGTTAAGTATAGAATGCGTCTCTATCTTGTACTTTGTATTTTTGCTTTATTTACTGTATTTATATACTTTAACCTGCTGTACTGTACCCTGCTGCTGTTGTAAACTGCTGTTTCCCCACTGCAGGACAAATAATGGTAGTTTGTTATCTTCTAATCTAGATGAAGTGGCGTTGTTACCTAATGTGCCTTCGTCTTGATGAGTGTAGGCTGATGGTTCCATCTCTGATGCAATGTGGAGGAGGTCGCCTCGTTCGTGCGTTTCATAACACTGATGTCAGACAGGATACAGCCAATCAGGAGAGCTAAAGGTCGATCTGTTACGTGGTTGACCTGCATGTTCACACATGGCTTCCTTAATGTGCTGATTGCTGTCAACACACCTGCAGGAAACAGAGGAGAGCTGGATGCTGCTGAGGATCTGCTTCATCAAGAGAAGCCTGTCTGTCTGTCTGTCTGTCTGTCTGTCTGTGTGTCTGTCTGTCTGTCTGTCTGTCTGTCTGTCTGTGTGTCTGTCTGTCTGTCTGTCTGCGTGTCTGTCTGTCTGTGTGTCTGTGTCTGTCTGTCTGTCTGTCTGTCTGTGTGTCTGTCTGTCTGTCTGTCTGTGTGTCTGTCTGTCTGTCTGTCTGCGTGTCTGTCTGTCTGTGTGTCTGTGTCTGTCTGTCTGTCTGTCTGTCTGTCTGTCTGTCTGTGTGTCTGTCTGTCTGTCTGTCTGTGTGTCTGTCTGTCTGTCTGCGTGTCTGTCTGTCTGTGTGTCTGTGTCTGTGTGTCTGTGTGTCTATCTGTCTGTCTGTGTGTCTGAGTGTCTGTCTGTCTGTCTGTCTGTCTGTCTGTCTGTCTGTCTGTGTGTCTGTCTGTCTGTCTGTCTGTCTGTCTGTGTGTCTGTCTGTCTGTCTGCGTGTCTATCTGTCTGTCTGTGTGTCTGAGTGTCTGTCTGTCTGTCTGTCAGTCAGTCTGTCTGTCTGTCTGTCTGTGTGTCTGTCTGTCTGTCTGTCTGTCTGTCTGTGTGTCTGTGTGTCTGAGCGTCTGTTATCTCTCTTGCTCTTATATTGACCGACATGTGTGACAGCTAACAGGATAACAGGTACCCCCCCACACCCCCATCCAGCGATCCCACTGATCTCTGCAAAAGACACCTTTAGACTTATCACTGTGTAGAGCAGTAGTGCTGCTGATGCAGAGGCAGGGAGAGAGGCAGGGTAATCTAGGACAGAGGCAGGGACAGAGGCAGGGTAGTCTGGGACAGAGGCAGGGACAGAGGCAGGGACAGAGGCAGGGACAGAGGCAGGGACAGAGGCAGGGTAGTCTAGGACAGAGGCAGGGACAGAGGCAGGGACAGAGGCAGGGACAGGGGCAGGGTAGTCTAGGACAGAGGCAGGGACAGAGGCAGGGTAGTCTGGGACAAAGGCAGGGTGGTCTAGGACAGAGGCAGGGACAGAGGCAGGGACAGAGGCAGGGACAGGGGCAGGGTAGTCTAGGACAGAGGCAGGGACAGAGGCAGGGTAGTCTGGGACAAAGGCAGGGTGGTCTAGGACAGAGGCAGGGTGGTCTAGGACAGAGGCAGGGTAGTCTGGGACAGAGGCAGGGACAGAGGCAGGGACAGAGGCAGGGTAGTCTAGGACAGAGGCAGGGACAGAGGCAGGGTAGTCTGGGACAGAGGCAGGGACAGAGGCAGGGACAGAGGCAGGGTAGTCTGGGACAGAGGCAGGGTAGTCTGGGACAGAGGCAGGGACAGAGGCAGGGACAGAGGCAGGGTAGTCTGGGACAGAGGCAGGGACAGAGGCAGGGTAGTCTGGGACAGAGGCAGGGACAGGGGCAGGGTAGTCTGGGACAGAGGCAGGGTGGTCTAGGACAGAGGCAGGGACAGAGGCAGGGACAGAGGCAGGGACAGGGGCAGGGTAGTCTAGGACAGAGGCAGGGTAGTCTGGGACAAAGGCAGGGTGGTCTAGGACAGAGGCAGGGTGGTCTAGGACAGAGGCAGGGTAGTCTGGGACAGAGGCAGGGACAGAGGCAGGGTAGTCTGGGACAGAGGCAGGGACAGAGGCAGGGTAGTCTGGGACAGAGGCAGGGACAGAGGCAGGGACAGAGGCAGGGACAGAGGCAGGGACAGAGGCAGGGTAGTCTGGGACAGAGGCAGGGACAGAGGCAGGGACAGGGGCAGGGTAGTCTAGGACAGTGACCCAGCAGAGTCAGGGTCAGTAAGAAGCACAACAGCTCCTGTATGGAAGGAGTCAGCCTCACATGACAGAGAGAAGCTGGCAAACATTAGCCAAGTTTAGACAACAACTCCATTAGCATGCCTGAAAACACAGGTGCTCTCATTAGCATTAGCATGGGCGCATGAGGGGTGGAGCAACTGATGGAACGCATGGTTGACTTTAGAAGCTGGGGGGGGGTGGGGGTGGGGGGGGGGTGTTGTTATATAGTTAGGGTAAATAGCTGGGATGACTCATGCAGTCAGCCCGTTCCCCAACACACACACACACACACACACAAAAACAAACCGCCTGTATTTCCTGGCAAATCAGGGAATGAATAAAGACAAAATCTGAGGAATCTACTTTTGGGGAAATTGGGAAACTAAAGGGTGATCGAGGTTGTGGGAGGGAAGAGAGAGAGGGCAGGTCAGTCAAACAGAGCTTCGGAGAGATCATCTTACTGCCCCCCAGAGACCTGCCTCTCTCTCCCTCTCTCTCTCTCTCTCTCTCTCTCTCTCTCTCTCTCTCTCTCTCTCTCTCTTTTTCCGGCTCTCTTTCTCCTTTTGTCTCTCTCTGCCTCTTTCTCTCTCTCCCTCTCTCTCTGTCCCCATCTCTCTCCCTCTCTCTGTCTTCCTTTATCTCTCTGTCTCCGTCTCTCTCCCTCTCTCTGTCTCTCTTCTCCCCCCCCCCCCCCCTCTCTCTCTCTCTCTCTCTCTCTCTCTCTCTCTCTCTCTCTCTCTCCCTCTGTCTCTCTCCCTCTCTCTCTCTCTCTCTCTCCCTCTCTCTCTCTCTCTGTCTCCCTCCCTCTTTCTCTGTCCCTCTGTCTCTCTCTCCCTTTGTATCTATGTTGTACTCTGTGTTTCTCTCTCTTCCTCCCTGTGTCTCCCCCCCCCCCCTCCCTCCCTATCTGTGTCATGCTGTGTGTTCCCCTCTCCCTCCCCCACAGAGGCACCCAGGCAGAGTTGAACAGGACCTGGTTCAAACCGCCCTGCTCATGGATGACTGCTCTGTGCATGTCACCCTCCCACATCTCCTGCTGCGCTCTGGGTCACCTCAGGGTCACCTCAGGGTCACCCCAGGGTCACTGCTGCCTCTCTGGGCATCAGAGGGACATTCCAGAGGTCCAGCCACCTTTTTATACACTGGCAATGTCCCCATTCTCATGCTCCCTGCTTTCTCTCTCTCGTCACTCCCTCTCTCTCTCCCTCCCTCCCTCCCTCCCCTCCTCCCTCCCTCCCTCCCTCCCTCCCTCCCTCTCTCTCTCTCTCTCTCTCTCTCCCGTCCTACCTCCCTCCCTCTCTCTCTCTCTCTCTCTCTCTCTCTCTCTCCCTCCCTCCCTGCCTGCCTCCCTCCCTCCCTCCCTCTCTCTCTCTCTCTCTCTCTCTCTCCCTCCCTCCCTCCCTCCCTCCCTCCCTCCCTCCCTCCCTCCCTCCCTCCCTCCCTCCCTCCCTCCCTCCCTCCCTCCCTCTCTCCCTCTCTCTCATCTCTCTCCACCCTCATGTCAGAACCTTTGCCACCTCTCCCCTTCATTGTCTCCTCCTCCTCCTAGATTAGGCATTTCTCCGTGTTCCTTGGTTCACCTTCACATAAATGCTTTAACAGATCATCATGTTTATCAAAGAGACTAAAGCTGAATAACACAGCTGAGTGAGTAGTGTTATGATAGTGTGTAAACACACAACAGTAACCTGGGCTGAACACAGTAACACACCTGCGTGCCCTGCAGGAGGGCTGCTGCTGTGTGTGTTCACTAGTAAACACTGTCTGCTGTGTGTGTGTTCACTAGTAAACACTGTCTGCTGTGTGTGTGTTCACTAGTAAACACTGTCTGTCACCTGAACCCTGGCCAGGACACAAGCTACAGCTCAGGGTGCTCACTGTCTCCATGGTGACCGGGGGGAACAGGAGCAAAGAGCGCTCCTCTTGTTTACACACACACACACACACACACACTGATCACACACACTGAACTAACACACACACACACTGAACACACAGACTACATACACACTGAACATACACTGAACACACACACACACACACACACTGAACACACACACACACACACACACACTGAACACACACACTGAACTAACACACACATACTGAACACACACACACACAGACTACACACACTGAACATACACTGAACACACACACACACACACACACACTGAACACACACACATACTGTACACACACACATACTGTACACACACACACACTGAACACACACACACTGAACACACACACATACTGTACACACACACACACACTGAACACACACACACTGAACACACACACATACTGTACACACACACACATACTAAACACACACACACTGAACACACACACATACTGTACACACACACACATACTGAACACACACACACACTGAACACACACACGCACTCAACACACACACACTGAACACACACACACTGAACACACACACAGACTGAACACGCACACACTGAACACACACACATTGTGTGTAGATGAACACAGACACATACACAGAACACAAACACATTATATCAGCAGTACACAAACAGTGACACCCACACCCACATACATACAGAACACACACAGACACAAACAATCAGTAAACACAAGCAGATAAACACACAGCAGCTCGACAACAAGACAAAAGGCTGTAATAAAGAGAATACAGGAGGGTTCAAATGAATCACATCCTTCTGAGGGAAATCCCTTCATTAGACCTCAGCAGTGTGCATGTAGGTACCACCCCCCCCAAGTTGACTGCATTGCCATAGTAACCAGGCTTACTCAGCATTAGTCAGTGGGATCGGTGACTAATGAGTCCAGCTGGTTAATGTCTAGCAGTACCAGACTGGCCTGAGTAGCAGTTCTGTTGGATATGAGCTTGAGCAGCAGTGTTGGTTCCAGAGGCTTCTGTGGTCTGACAGGCTGGAGGTCACACCTGGCTAGAGGTCACACCTGGCTGGGGGTCACAACTGGCTGGACGTCACACCTGGCTGGGGGTCACAACTGGCTGGACGTCACACCTGGCTGGAGGTCACACCTGGCTGGGGGTCACACCTGGCTGGAGGTCACACCTGGCTAGAGGTCACACCTGGCTGGACGTCACACCTGGCTGGGGGTCACACCTGGCTGGAGGTCACACCTGGCTGGAGGTCACACCTGGCTGGAGGTCACACCTGGCTAGAGGTCACACCTGGCTGGGGCTCACACCTGGCTGGGGGTCACACCTGGCTGGGGGTCACACCTGGCTGGGGGTCACACCTGGCTGGGGCTCACACCTGGCTGGGGGTCACACCTGGCTGGGGGTCACAACTGGCTGGACGTCACACCTGGCTGGGGGTCACACCTGGCTGGAGGTCACACCTGGCTGGAGGTCACACCTGGCTGGGGGTCACACCTGGCTGGAGGTCACACCTGGCTGGAGGTCACACCTGGCTGGAGGTCACACCTGGCTAGAGGTCACACCTGGCTGGGGCTCACACCTGGCTGGGGGTCACACCTGGCTGGGGGTCACACCTGGCTGGGGGTCACACCTGGCTGGGGCTCACACCTGGCTGGGGGTCACACCTGGCTGGGGGTCACAACTGGCTGGACGTCACACCTGGCTGGGGGTCACACCTGGCTGGAGGTCACACCTGGCTGGAGGTCACACCTGGCTGGGGGTCACACCTGGCTGGGGGTCACACCTGGCTGGAGGTCACACCTGGCTGGAGGTCACACCTGGCTGGGGGTCACACCTGGCTGGGGGTCACACCTGGCTGGAGGTCACACCTGCCTGGAGGTCACACCTGGCTGGGGGTCACACCTGGCTGGAGGTCACACCTGAGGTCAACAGGGGTCTCAACCAAACTTTTATTTTGAAAGTGCAACAGAGAAGATATGGGGTTCTGCCAGCAGATCTTGGTCTGAACTGTGATGAAACTGTGAGGCAACATTCTGCTGGTGATGTCAGTCTGTCAGAGACTCAGTCTGTCTGCTTTACCTGCAGATCAGGAGAACTGAATCCTCCGATCACCTTGACTGAGCAGGATGCAGCTAGCCCACCCAAAGCATCAAGCTTTCTACTTGTGTGTGTTGTGTGTGTGTATTGGTGTGTGTTGTGTGTGTATTGGTGTGTGTTGTGTGTGTGTGTGTATCGGTATGTGTTGTGTATCCGTGAATAATCAATAAAACACAATGTCCCACACAGGGTTAGACAGACGTACGACAGAGAGATAGACAGGCAGAAAGATAGACAGGCAGAGAGATAGACAGGTAGGCTTACAGACTTGCAGGTAGATAAATAGGTAAATCAACAAGCAGACAGACAGGCAGACAGGCAGGCAGACAGACAGACAGACAGACAGACAGACAGGCAGGCAGGCAGGCAGGCAGGCAGACAGACAGACTTGGGACAGTTGGTAAAAGGATTCAGCGCTGAGCTGGATGATGATTGAGATCAGGGCGCCATCTGCTGGAGGTCAGTAGAAGGTGCAGAAGATCACTAAATGGTTCTAACATGACATACTTGTTACCAGATACATTCAAATAAAACTAGCAATCCTAGTTTTCAAGTAAATGGATGAAAAAATCACCTTTTAGATTGACATTCTTTTTGACTGTTCTCATAAGGATGCCAGCTGCAGTATTGACAACGGATTATTTGAAAACTTGTTGAACAACAATAGCTTGAAACACAGCAGCTTATAAATGAAATACCATAAGAGGTCGTAACTCTGACAAGAAGTTATTACAGGAAGGGATTTATCAATCAACAGTGTGAGTATCTTCTGTTTGCAGAGAGGGAGGAATGTTTTAGGTGTGTTTTCAGAACAGTTCCCAGGCTCTCTGGTAGCAAGGTGTTGAATCCATCTCATTTGGGCTCTCAGGGTTTCGTCAGATGACCCCTTTGTGTGACATTAGTCTGGGACACTGAAACTACAGCTGGCTGCATGTGTTCACCTCACAAACATGTTGCATTGCAACTGCTTTGGAATGGAAAAAACAAGATAGTTTCCTCTGTTTATTTGTTTTACACAAACACACAGGTTACACACACATTTATGTAAATGCTACAACAAACACACACCTCCCAGTCACACTAAAAGCTCCAGCACAGCAGATACTTTTAAGTGTCTCAATGCAGGGAGGGTCATTTGCCATGACTATGTAAATGAAGGTTTGTGAGAAGTCCTACAAGGAATGTGAGAGTGTACTGGTGTTGGAAACTCTGGTGGAGTAAAGAGGCTGGGCCTCTGCTGAGGGAGGGGAGGGGAGGGGAGGGTTCAGGGGAGGGGAGGTTTCAGGGGAGGGGAGGGGAGGAGAGAGCAGCCACACCCATTTTTGGATAGAGAGTCTCAGTAGTGTGAGAGAAGGAAAGCTGGGGGGAAAAAGTTGAGAGAGGAAAAAAAACCCTGAGTGAGATTAATGAAGTGGTGTTGAGCAACAGCAGGGTGTGTCTGCTCTCATTTAAAGAGCAGCAGGTTCAGTACACCAGGTGGAGAGACAGAAAGACCTCGTCTGTCCACAGAGCTCACACACTCTCCCCGGAGACAGCGACAGGACACACACACACGCTCCCTTACTTTCTCTGCTTCAACACACACTCACAGATCATCGTAGGAAGGGCAGAGAGCTTCTACAAGACAGGAAATACAAAAAGGCATGAAGGATAAAATGAAGAAAGGAGGAAAAGGGGCAGGAAAAAACCACGGAACTATGGGTAAGAATGAACTGCAAACCCTCAGTCTCTCTCTCTCTCCCTCTCTCTCCCCCCCTCTTCCTCTTTCAGTTCCCTCTCTCTTCACTGTCCAGTCTGTGGACTTTGAGCCAGGCAGTCTGCTGTGTTGCTGCTGACCTGAACAGAGCGCTTCATTTGGGCTTCAGCTTGTTCTCTCCTTGATAAATGCTGATCTAATCTTGCAGTTTGCTGCAGTTTGTCCGAAGGCAACACAGGTTTAATCCCAAACAGCAGGACTGGGCAGAGGCATGAATCACTGCTGCTGCTTCTGTCTTGACATGCTGATCGCTTCCAGAGCTTTATTCTCTTACTTAAACACTCACAGACAGAAAATGAGTCAACTCTAAATCTGGCACAGAATCACCAGTAACAACACTTTCCCATCCATTCCAGTCGTGTATGTGTGTGTGTGTGGGCACAGTGTGTTATATGTTTACATTTATGTTTGGGAGGGGGTACAGTATGTGTGTGTGTGTGTTTGGGAGGGGGTACAGAATGTGTGTGTGTGTTTGGGAGGGGGTACAGTATGTATGTGTGTGTGTTTGGGAGGGGGTACAGTATGTGTGTGTGTGTGTTTGGGAGGGGGTACAGTATGTGTGTGTGTGTGTGTGTGTGTGTGTTTGGGGGAATGGGTGGGGGTGTGTGTGCATGTGTTTGTGTGCGTGAATTTAAGTGTGTGTGTTTGGGGGGAGGGGTGGTGCCACAGTGTGCAAGTGTGTGTGCATGGGTGCGTGCATGTGAGTATGTGTGCAAGTGAGTGTGTGCATGTGTGTGTGTGCATATGTGTGCATGTGAGTGTGTGTGTGTGCATATAAGTGTGTGCATGTGTGTGTGTGTGTGTGTGTGTGTGTGTGGGGTGGTGGTACAGTGGGTGTGAGTGTGTGTGTGCATGTGTGTGGGGGAGGGGTGGTGGTACAGTGGGTGTTCATGTGAGTGTGTGTGTGAGCATTTGTTCGTGTGTGTGTGTGTGTGTGTGTGTGTGTGTGTGTGTGTGTGTGTGGGGGTGGGTGGGTGGGTGGGTGGGTGTGTGTGTGTGTGTGTGTGTGTGTGTGTGTGTGTGGGTGTGTGTATGTATGTGTGTGTGTGTGTGTGTGTGTGTGTGTGTGTGTGTGTGTGTGTGTGTGTGTGTGTGTGTGTGTGTGTGTGTGTGTGGGTGGGTGGGTGTGTGTGGGTGTGTGGGTGGGTGTGTGTGTGGGTGTGTGTGTGTATGTGTGTGTGTGTGGGCACAGGAAAGAGACACAGTGTTCATTGGAAGGGCTCCAGTTAAACTCGCCCTAAGCAGGTTTCCTTTCAAAGGACGAGTTTCACCTCGAGCACAATGATGATTGACATGATCTGACAAGAGATCCAGCATGGTAGCTTCACACTCACAGGACGGGATCAGAGGATTGGGGTTCAGGTCAGGGAGACCTCTAACCCTATTGGTTCAGGTCAGGGAGACCTCTAACCCTATTGGTTCAGGTCAGGGAGACCTCTAACACTATTGGTTCAGGTCAGGGAGACCTCTAACCCTATTGGTTCAGGTCAGGGAGACCTCTAACACTATTGGTTCAGGTCAGGGAGACCTCTAACACTATTGGTTCAGGTCAGGGAGACCTCTAACCCTATTGGTTCAGGTCAGGGAGACATCTAACCCTATTGGTTCAGGTCAGGGAGACCTCTAACCCTATTGGTTCAGGTCAGGGAGACCTCTAACCCTATTGGTTCAGGTCAGGGAGACCTCTAACCCTATTGGTTCAGGTCAGGGAGACCTCTAACACTATTGGTTCAGGTCAGGGAGACCTCTAACCCTATTGGTTCAGGTCAGGGAGACATCTAACCCTATTGGTTCAGGTCAGGGAGACCTCTAACCCTATTGGTTAAGGTCAGGGAGACAGCTAACCTTATTGGAGGCATTTGGTCATAGTTTCTTCTTTCTCGTTTTTTTTTTTAACGGCAAAACAAACCAAAAACAACAAACATGGTGCGTGCAGTGAGTGTTAAGATGAGATCTTTGACTGCACATCACTTTCAGTCTGAAACCTGGTTTGGAATGAAGTAGGAATGTTCAGGTTGTGTCTGTTGCTGAAGTTAGCCAGCCCAGAGAGGGATTAGAGAGTGGAGGGCTGGGCAATGGGGAATGTTCAGAGGGTGTTAAGGTTTGGGGCACTGGGGAATGTTCAGAGGGTGTTAAGGTTTGGGGCTTGGCACTAGTTACCCTTCCACTAAGTCACATGGGGCCAATCCCAAATCTTCATCTTACCTCTTCCTCTTAGTTTTGCATATTAATGTTAGTGTATAAAACCATCTGCTAAATGAATTAATGTAAGTGTAAGGGTTAGGGTTGTCCCAATTCTTTTCTTATCTTGATCGAGGGCTGAGGGAAGGGGCTGCAACCCCCTTCAAATCCTGATTCTTTTACAAGCTGACTTGAAACTAAGCAGAAAACTGCGAAAGTGACAGAGATGTCGACCAGATCGTCCCGTAAATGCGTATTTCCGTCTTAAATTCATCTTGTTTTGTGCTCTACACCAGTGGTCCCTAACCCTGGTCCTCAGGGCCCACTGTCCTGCATGTTTTAGATGTTTCCCTCCTCCAACACATTCAAATGTCATCGTTATCAAGCTCTGATTAATCCTGGTAATTAACCTATAGTAGAATCACGTGTCTGGGAAGAAGGAAAACATCTAAAACATGCAGGACAGTGGGGCCCTGAGGACCAGGGTTGGGCACCACTGATCTAAAACATGCAGGACAGTGGGGGCCCTGAGGACCAGGGTTGGGCACCACTGATCTAAAACATGCAGGACAGTGGGGGCCCTGAGGACCAGGGTTGGGCACCACTGATCTAAAACATGCAGGACAGTGGGGGCCCTGAGGACCAGGGTTGGGCACCACTGATCTAAAACATGCAGGACAGTGGGGGCCCTGAGGACCAGGGTTGGGCACCACTGATCTAAAACATGCAGGACAGTGGCCCCTGAGGACCAGGGAGGGACCATTGATCTAAAAAATGCAGGACAGTGGCCCCTGAGGACCAGGGAGGGACCATTGATCTAAAAAATGCAGGACAGTGGGCCCTGAGGACCAGGGTTGGGGACCACTGATCTAAAACATGCAGGACAGTGGCCCCTGAGGACCAGGGTTGGGGACCACTGATCTACACTGTCCTGTACATATATTTGCAAACTTGTTCTTAATTGAAACGCTTGTGAAAAATCGCTACTTTGCTACGATAACGTTACATCGCTGGTTTGACAGTCCAGCTTTTCTTCGACTAGTTTTGAACAGGCTGGCAACAAAAACCAAGCAATCAACACACGCACACGCACACACGCTTTCAAACGGCATGTTGGAAGTTTGTGCTGATTGATACTTGTTACCTCTGGTGATGAAGCAGCCAGCTAGCAACACTGTATGATCCAGTAACCAGAACCTAGTGGAGGACCAGTTCTGAAGGCTCTAGTCTTCACCCTTTAGCCCGTACACTTGGTTTGAAGGGTGAGGGGGCAGACTAAGGGGTCAGGGGTCAGACTAAGGGGGCGGATTAAGGGGTCAGACTAAGGGGTCAGGGGTCAGGGATTATTATTACTTACTTTCCTCCAGGTGCACTATCGCCCGTTTGAGATTCATGCTATGTAATTGTAACTTGTTTAACTGAATGATCTTGTGGTTCTTCCCTTTGGCACTTGTTTGGTTTAACTTGATGTATGTTTCATAATCTGACTACCCGCTATGTTTGGGGTCTATCTTGTTATGATCAGTGGCTGATGCTCTTTAGTAAAGCTCTCTTGGAAGTCACTCTGGGGTAAAAGCATCTGTTAAATGAATTAATGTAAATGTTAGAGAACGTAAGAGATTGGCCTTAAAAAGAAGGGGTGGGGGTAAAACAGAGGACCGTGATTGACCCTGGGTCAGGTACCCTTGTTGACCTCTAAGTACCTCATAAACATAATGGCTGTGGCTGAAACTTCCATTTCACTCTCCTTACTACATTCTCCCAGTGAACTCTGGGAATGTCACACACTAGGGTTGAATTTGAAACTATTACCAAGGAATCCAAAGACATTCATCTAGAACCTCTAACTGTGCAGGTGCAGGGGGATCGTGGATACACTCTTAGTGATTGTCTGCTTGTCAAGGAGATCTTTGCCAGGACGTGTGTGTGTGTGTGTGTGTGTGTCTTCATGCCTGTGGTGGTGGGAGCATACCAGGATAGGGTGTGGCTGTCCTCCTGCCTGAAGTCGCAGCTTCAAATGCCGTTAGACAAATTCCACAGGACATCAAATGGACAAGCTCTGTCTTGCATGTGTAAATTTAACATTTAATCATTTATCAGACGCTCTTACCCAAAGTAATTTACAGCAAGTACAGGGACATTCCCCCTGAGGCAAGTAGGGTAAGGTGTCTTGCCCAAGGACACAACATCATGTAGCCACAGCTGGGAATTGAACTCACAACCTTCCCATCATGAGCCCAACACCTTAACCCGCTGAGCCACCTGACTCCTGTATGAATGATTTGCATCAAATCTTTTTCAGGAATCCTCCCACTCTCATCAGACAAACATCCAAATATAGCTGATAGCATTTTCAGACACGTTAGGAGGCAGTACTTCTAGATGCTTTATGTGTTTGATGTACAGCAGTTACAAGTTAGATCCTGCTCAGGGAGAATTAGCTGTAGGTCAAATCCCACACTTTCTGTTTGGTTTCCTTTTTTTATAATTCTCTACTTTTCTCTCTCTACTCTTCATCTCCATGAATCAGCTGATCTCATGATGACCAATGGGAGTGGAGATTTGGAAGCTAAGCAGGACGAGAGCGCATCATTTCCTGTGAAGATCCAAGGATCTGGGGTGGAGCCGTTTGAGTTGGAGGTAAAAGAAATATTCATTTATCAGACGCTCTTATCCAGAGAGACTTACAGTAAGTACAGGGACATTCCCCCTGAGGCTAGTAGGGTGAAGTGCCTTGCCCAAGGACACAACATCATGTAGTCACAGCCAGGAATCAAACTCATAACCTTCTGATCATGAGGCCAACACCTTAACCACTGAGCCATGTGACTCCCACTGCAGACTCCTGCACAGCTGTTAGCCAGCATGCGAGTCCAGCTGGTCATGTTTGGTGTGTGTGTGTGTGTGTGTGTGTGTGTGTCCAGGTTCATGGCTTCTGGCTGGTCCAGGATGTAGTGACAGCCCTCCTGGCCAGGGAGGAGGTGTTTCCCCGCTCCTGCCTCTCTCTGGCCCTGGCAGGGATCACCCTGGAACCCCTGGTGGAGCTCCAGAGCTTGAAGGGTTTCAAACCAGGGGTCACTCTCCGTCTGGTGGAAGGTAAACTACTCTCTCTCCTTCCTTCTCACTCCTCCCCTCTCTCTCTCCTCCCCTCTCTCTCTCCTCCCCTCTCTCCTCCCCTCTCTCTCTCCTCCCCTCTCTCCTCCCCTCCCCTCACTCCTCACCTCTCTCTCTCCTCCCCTCTCTCCTCCCCTCTCTCTCTTCTCACCTCTCTCTCTCCTCCCCTCTCTCCTCCCCTCCCCTCACTCCTCCCCTCTCTCCTCCCCTCTCTCTCTCCTCACCTCTCCCTCTCCTCCCCTCTCTCTTCTCCTCTCTCCTCCCCTCTCTCCTCCCCTCTTTCTCATGCTGGATTGTCACCCCCCCCTCCCCTCCACACCTTCTAAATGTCAGTTTCAGGACCAATATTCAAATGTGATGCTTTAACAGACCAGTTAGATCAGCTCCAGTCAGTATCTGTGGAACTGCAGGTTTGTGTTCCTAAATATGCAAATGTAGGTGAAACTGTGTGTGTGTGTGTGTGTTTCTGAGCATGTATGAATGTGTGAGTGAGGTAAATAGTATATTTTGTGTATGTGTATGTGTGTGTGAGTCTGTGTACATGCATGTGAGTGATAATGTGTGATAGTGTGTGTCTAAGTCTATGTAAACGTGTGTGTGTGTGTGTGTGTGTGTACACACGTGTGTGAGTGATAGTGTGTGTGTGTATGAGTGTGTGTGTGTGTGTGTGTGTGTGAGTCTGTGAACACGTATGTGAGTGATTGCATGTGTGTGTACATGTATGTGAGTGACAGTGTGTGTGTGAGTGTGTGAACACGTATGTGAGTGACAGTGTGTGTGTGTGAGTGACAGCGTGTGTGTGTGAGTGACATTGTGTGTGTGAGTGACAGTGTGTGTGTGACAGTGTGTGTGTGTGACAGCGTGTGTGTGTGAGTGACAGTGTGTGTGTGAGTGACAGTGTTTGTGTGTGACAGTGTGTGTGTGTGACAGCGTGTGTGTGTGAGTGACAGTGTGTGTGTGAGTGACAGTGTGTGTGTGTGTGACAGTGTGTGTGAGTGACAGTGTGTGTGTGAGTGACAGTGTGTGTGTGTGTGTGACAGTGTGTGTGTGACAGTGTGTGTGTGTGACAGTGTGTGTGTGACAGTGTGTGTGTGACAGTGTGTGTGTGTGACAGTGTGTGTGTGACAGTGTGTGTGTTCCTGTGTTTCAGAGCCCTACGCTGTCTGCTCTGCCAGAGATCATGTGAGTCGTGTTCTGGAGCTGCTCAGGTCTGCCAGAGCTCCGGACGCTCTGCTAGAGGGACGCTCTCCAAGCCTGCTGCACACACTCACACACACTGCAGGTATACACACACTCACACACACACACACACTGCAGATACGCACACACACACACACACTCACACACACTGCAATTACGCACACACGCACACACACACACACACACTGCAGGTACACACACACTCTCACACACATACACACTTTCTCTCTCTTACACACACAGGGATTACGAACACACAGTGACACACAGACGTTTCCCTGATATCCAGCCAGTCTGCAGCCTCTCTAACCCGGGATAACGTGTTCCAGCCTCTCTAACCCGGGTTAACGTGTTCCAGCCTCTCTAACCCGGGTTAACGTGTTCCAGCCTCTCTAACCCGGGTTAACGTGTTCCAGCCTCTCTAACCCGGGTTAACGTGTTCCAGCCTCTTTAACCCGGGTTAACGTGTTCCAGCCTCTCTAACCCGGGTTAACGTGTTCCAGCCTCTTTAACCCGGGTTAACGTGTTCCAGCCTCTCTAACCCGGGTTAACGTGTTCCAGCCTCTCTAACCCGGGTTAACGTGTTCCAGCCTCTCTAACCCGGGTTAACGTGTTCCAGACTCTCTAACCCGGGTTAACGTGTTCCAGCCTCTCTAACCCGGGTTAACGTGTTCCAGCCTCTCTAACCCGGGTTAACGTGTTCCAGCCTCTCTAACCCGGGTTAACGTGTTCCAGCCTCTCTAACCCGGGTTAACGTGTTCCAGTCTCTCTAACCCGGGTTAACGTGTTCCAGCCTCTCTAACCCGGGATAACGTGTTCCAGACTCTCTAACCCGGGTTAACGTGTCCCAGCCTCTCTAACCCGGGTTAACGTGTTCCAGCCTCTCTAACCCGGGTTAACGTGTTCCAGCCTCTTTAACCCGGGTTAACGTGTTCCAGCCTCTCTAACCCGGGTTAACGTGTTCCAGCCTCTCTAACCCGGGTTAACGTGTTCCAGCCTCTCTAACCCGGGTTAACGTGTTCCAGCCTCTCTAACCCGGGTTAACGTGTTCCAGCCTCTCTAACCCGGGTTAACGTGTTCCAGCCTCTCTAACCCGGGTTAACGTGTTCCAGCCTCTCTAACCCGGGTTAACGTGTTCCAGACTCTCTAACCCGGGTTAACGTGTTCCAGCCTCTCTAACCCGGGTTAACGTGTTCCAGACTCTCTAACCCGGGTTAACGTGTTCCAGCCTCTCTAACCCGGGTTAACGTGTTCCAGACTCTCTAACCCGGGTTAACGTGTTCCAGCCTCTCTAACCCGGGTTAACGTGTTCCAGCCTCTCTAACCCGGGTTAACGTGTTCCAGCCTCTCTAACCCGGGTTAACGTGTTCCAGCCTCTCTAACCCGGGTTAACGTGTTCCAGCCTCTCTAACCCGGGTTAACGTGTTCCAGCCTCTCTAACCCGGGTTAACGTGTTCCAGACTCTCTAACCCGGGTTAACGTGTTCCAGCCTCTCTAACCCGGGTTAACGTGTTCCAGCCTCTCTAACCCGGGTTAACGTGTTCCAGCCTCTTTAACCCGGGTTAACGTGTTCCAGCCTCTCTAACCCGGGTTAACGTGTTCCAGCCTCTCTAACCCGGGTTAACGTGTTCCAGCCTCTCTAACCCGGGTTAACGTGTTCCAGCCTCTCTAACCCGGGTTAACGTGTTCCAGCCTCTCTAACCCGGGTTAACGTGTTCCAGCCTCTCTAACCCGGGTTAACGTGTTCCAGCCTCTTTAACCCGGGTTAACGTGTTCCAGCCTCTCTAACCCGGGTTAACGTGTTCCAGCCTCTTTAACCCGGGTTAACGTGTTCCAGCCTCTCTAACCCGGGTTAACGTGTTCCAGCCTCAGGAAAACCTGGGAAACTCCCAGCAAGCAACAGCAAGACAGAGCCAGCCAATCAGGAGGCAGCTCCTCCAGAGTACCTCCTCCCTGGTTCATCAGACACGCCCCTCCTAGCTGTTCTACCCTACAGTTCCCAACCAGAGGTACACACACACACACACACACAGACATACACAGAAACACCCACCTCCCCATGTACACACACACACACACACAGACATAAACACACGCGCACACACACACACACACACAGAAACACCCACCTCCCCATGTACACACACACACACACACACACACACAGACATAAACACACGCGCACACACACACACACACACACACAGAAACACCCACCTCCCCATGTACACACACACACACACCAGCTCCTTGTGACTGTGCCTCTGTCATCAGACTTCCTGTTGTCTGAGGGATCTGTCACTCAGCTGTTGGAACCCGCCCCCAAGTCACAGGAAGCTGCAGGGAGACTTCCTGTACATCACTGTTCTCACGCTTGAAGGGCGCAGGTGTGACATCACATCCTGTTCACGAGGATTCTTCCACAACAGGTGAGAAGAAGCGCTGTGTCTGTTCTCTATCACCTGTCCTGTTCTCTAACCTCATTATTACCTGTCTGTTCTCTATCACCTGTACTGTTCTCTAACCTCATTATTACCTGTCTGTTCTCTATCACCTGTCCTGTTCTCTAACCTCATTATTACCTGTCTGTTCTCTATCACCTGTACTGTTCTCTAACCTCATTATTACCTGTCTGTTCTCTATCACCTGTACTGTTCTCTAACCTCACTATTACCTGTGTCTGTTCTCTATCACCTGTACTGTTCTCTAACCTCATTATTACCTGTCTGTTCTCTATCACCTGTACTGTTCTGTAACCTCATTATTACCTGCGGATATATTTACTTCTTGTCTGTATAGTGTGTATATAGCGTGTTGTGTATATTTTGCACAGCCCTTCATTGTGTGTGTGTGTGTGTGTCAGGTCCACTGAGGAAGCGTTTGACCCTCGACCTGCTCCTTCCACTCCAGTCTGTCACTGTCTCACCGACCTGCTCGCTCACTTCAGCCCCGGATTCAAACAAGCCCTGGCCACGCTGAGGAACAGGTACACACACACACACACACACAAGCCCTGGCCACGCTGAGGAACAGGTACACACACACACACACACACACACAAGCCCTGGCCATGCTGAGGAACAGGTACACACACACACACACACACACAAGCCCTGGCCATGCTGAGGAACAGGTACACACACACACACACACACACAAGCCCTGGCCACGCTGAGGAACAGGTACACACACACACACACACACAAGCCCTGGCCACGCTGAGGAACAGGTACACACACACACACACACACACACAAGCCCTGGCCATGCTGAGGAACAGGTACACACACACACACACACACACAAGCCCTGGCCATGCTGAGGAACAGGTACACACACACACACACACACACAAGCCCTGGCCACGCTGAGGAACAGGTACACACACACACACACACACAAGCCCTGGCCACGCTGAGGAACAGGTACACACACACACACACACACAAGCCCTGGCCACGCTGAGGAACAGGTACACACACACACACACACACAAGCCCTGGCCACGCTGAGGAACAGGTACACACACACACACACACACAAGCCCTGGCCATGCTGAGGAACAGGTACACACACACACACACACACACAAGCCCTGGCCACGCTGAGGAACAGGTACACACACACACACACACACAAGCCCTGGCCATGCTGAGGAACAGGTACACACACACACACACACAAGCCCTGGCCATGCTGAGGAACAGGTACACACACACACACACACACACACACACACACAAGCCCTGGCCATGCTGAGGAACAGGTACACACACACACACACACACACACACACACAAGCCCTGGCCATGCTGAGGAACAGGTACACACACACACACACACACACACAAGCCCTGGCCATGCTGAGGAACAGGTACACACACACACACACACACACATGCACACACACACACACACAAGCCCTGGCCACACTGAGAAACAGGTACACACACTCACACACACATACACACACACCCACACACCTATCCACACGCACCCACAGCACATCTGAAATATTTCCTGTAGGTGCACTGGGTTGTGGGTAATGTAGTCTTCCCTGCTGTAGACCTCAGGTGCCCCCTGCAGAGGTGCTGCCCACCCCCTACCGTACCATGTGCTGGCTGGGGGCCCCCTCTCCCACCCACATCCACAGGAACCTGTACAGCAGACTGGAGGAGCAGGGAGCAGCACAGGTGAGCTAAC
The DNA here is from genome assembly GCA_030340665.1 of Neosalanx taihuensis. NCBI lineage: Eukaryota > Metazoa > Chordata > Actinopteri > Osmeriformes > Salangidae > Neosalanx > Neosalanx taihuensis. Next base: position 608,488 of record CM059309.1, read on the forward strand.
AAGAGATCTGAGAGGACAACAACTCTACTGAGCCTGGGATTCCCCATGATAAACAGTGTGTCTGTGTGTGTGTGTGTGTGTGTGTGTGTGTGTGTGTGCGTGTGCCTGTGTGTGTGTGTGTATGTGTGTAGTCTCCAGACTGGAACGAGGAGATGCAGCTAGCTCGAGATCTTCCTCAGAGCTCTCTGGAGGAGAGACTTCACAGAGATAGAGCTCTGCTGCAGGTAGGAGGAGGGAAACACTCCCATGACTCCACACCTTCCACACCTTCCACACCTCCACACCTCCACACCTCCACACCTTCCACACCTCCACACCCTCCACACCTCCACACCTTCCATACCTTCCACACCTCCCCACCTTCCACACCCTCCACACCTCCACACCCTCCACACCTCCACACCTCCACACCCTCCACACCTTCCACACCTCCACACCCTCCACACCTCCACACCTTCCACACCTCCACACCCTCCACACCTCCACACCTTCCACACCTCCCCACCTTCCACACCCTCCACACCTTCCACACCTTCCACACCTCCACACCTCCACACCTCCACACCTTCCACACCTCCACACCTTCCACACCTTCCACACCTCCACACCCTCCACACCTCCCCACCTTCCACACCCTCCACACCTTCCACACCTTCCACACCTCCACACCTCCACACCCTCCACACCTTCCACACCTTCCACACCCTCCACACCCTCCACACCTCCACACCTTCCACACCTCCACACCCTCCACACCTCCACACCCTCCACACCTTCCACACCTCCACACCTCCACACCTCCACACCTTCCACACCTCCACACCTTCCACACCCTCCACACCTTCCACACCTTCCACACCTCCACACCTTCCACACCTTCCACACCTTCCACACCTCCACCCCTCCACACCTTCCACACCTTCCACACCTTCCACACCTCCACACCCTCCACACCTTCCACACCTTCCACACCTTCCACACCTCCACACCTCCACACCTCCACACCTTCCACACCTTCCACACCCTCCACACCTTCCACACCTCCACACCTTCCACACCTCCACACCTTCCACACCTTCCACACCTTCCACACCTTCCACACCTCCACACCTCCACACCTTCCACACCTTCCACACCCTCCACACCTTCCACACCTTCCACACCCTCCACACCTCCACACCTTCCACACCTCCACACCTTCCACACCTTCCACACCCTCCACACCCTCCACACCTTCCACACCTCCACACCCTCCACACCTCCACACCCTCCACACCTTCCACACCTCCACACCTCCACACCTCCACACCTTCCACACCTTCCACACCCTCCACACCTTCCACACCTTCCACACCTCCACACCCTCCACCCTGCCCTGGAGTCCTCCTAAACACCTTTCTCTCACTTTTCTCCCTCCATTCCTCCTTAAATATCCCCCCCTCCCTCCCTCCCTCCCTCCCTCCCTCCCTCCCTCCCTCCCTCCCTCCCTCCCTCCCTCCCTCCCTCCCTCCCTCCCTCCCTCAGGTGAACAGTGCCTTTGTTTGGGCAGTGGCTCAGGCTGCTGAGACTATGATGGACAGCTTTGTGGAGCCAATCAGCGGAGGCCCAGAAGACCCTGGCTTCCTGTGGGGGGGGCTGCTCCTGAGCCGGGGGGGTTCTGGGGGGGCTGCGGACGGGGAGAGGGGACGCAGGTAAGAGAAGAGACCCCAGCAGCGCCCTCTGGTGGAATCAAGAAGTTCTGCTGTTAGAACCTGTGTTTCTGTGTCAGGGCTGCTCAGAACCTGGAGCTGAGGGGCCTCCAGCTGTACAGCGACCTGACGGGGCCCCTGCAGGGGCTGCACACCGTCCCCACCGCCACCGTGGATTACAGAGGGGTCCGCCTCACGGCCCAGGGTCTTGCCCCTGGTCTGGGGGGCCATCTGGAGCAGGGCCTGGAGGCCCAGTCTTCCCCCAGGTAGGTACCCCCCCTCCACCTCAACACTCAGATGAACCCCACACCTAGCTAGGCACCTCCTCTACAGCCTGGAGGTTGGCAGTGTGTGTTCAGGTTATTCTAACTCTGATTGGAGTTCTGATCCCCCCTCCCTGATAACACCCCCCCCCCCTCCTCCCCCTCAGGGGCCTGCTGTACGGGCTGTCTGCTCTGCCTCAGGAGTCTCCATACCGCAGGAGGCTCCTGGAGCTCCTGGCCCAGGCTGCCAAGGCCCTCTCCCTGCAGAGACACTCTGTGCTGGCTCCCAGCGGCCAGCAGGTGCCCCTCTTCACCTCCATGGACGCTCAGGGGGTCCTGGGGACAGACGGAAGGTTCTACCTGCTGGACCTGTTCAGGACCCTCCCAGTGGACGCCAACTTCTGCCCTGAGAGCGGGACCAGGGGGGAGGAGGAGGGGGGGGAGGGGGGGGAGGGGGAGGCAGGGGCAGACGGGACTGGAGGAGAGGTGGATGTGAAGGAGGTGGAGGGCTGGCCGGAGGGGTACCAGTCAGAGAAAGGTCTGCCCCGGGTGTTCCCCCACACCCTCTGCAGACTGAGGCCAGAGCTCATACAGCAGTTTGTTCAGTACAAGTGAGTTAATACTACTGCGTTACCTAGCAACATACTTTAGATTACATTCAACTTTCATGTCATCAAGCATCTTTTAATACAAGGAACTAAATATTTGTTGGTTAGCATCCAATCAAAAGTGCAAGAGAAGCAGCCCTAACTTCTGAACCTCCCTCTTCCTCCCTCCCTCCTTCCTCCCTCTCCCTCTCTCCTCCTTCCCTCCCTCTTCCTCCCTCCCTCCTTCCTCCCTCTCCCTCTCTCCTCCCTTCTCCCTCTCTCCTCCTTCCCTCCCTCTCCCTCTCTCCTCCCTCCTTCCTTCTTCCCTCTCCCTCTCTCCTTCCTCCCTCCTTCCTCTCTCCTTCTCCCCTCCCTCCCTGCCTCCCTCTTTCCTCCCTCTCTCCATCCCTAACAGGCAGTCCCAGTTCACTAAGCGTGTCAGGGAGAGAATGGAGGAGAGCGGTGGAGTGGAGGCGTGTGTGAAACCAGGTTAGACTGGGTGCTGTGTGTTTGGAGGGTTTTTGCACATGCTACTTCAATGTATTGTCTGACCTGATCTGGACTATTCTTTTGCTTTTTTGTACTGTGTGTGTGTGTGCACGTGTGTGTGTGTACTTGTGTGTGTGTACGTGTGTGTGTGTGACAGGTGACCCCAGAGGAACAGATGCTGTTCGAGGTGCTTGTAAAGACGTGGGCTCCATTAGTGATATCATCTTTGAAATGCGCTTCAACCCAAACATCTTCAACCAAGGTAGAAACACTGCTCTCTCTTTCCCTCTCTCTCTGTCTCTCTCTCTCTCTCTCTCTGTCTCTCAGTCTCTTTTTGTCTCTCTCTCTTTCCCTCTCTCTCTGTCTCTCTCTCTCTCTCTGTCTCTCTCTCTCTGTCTCTCTCTCTGTCTCTCTCTCTCTTTCCCTCTCTCTCTGTCTCTCTCTCTCTCTGTCTCTCTCTCTCTCTCTGTCTCTCTCTCTGTCTCTCTCTCTTTCCCTCTCTCTCTCTGTCTCTCTCTCTTCCTCTCTTTCTCTCCCCCCCTCTCTCTCCCTCTCTCTCCCCCTCTCTCTCTCCCCCCCCTCTCTCTTCTTCTCACCCTCTCTTTCTCTCTCTTTCTCTCTCTCTCTCTCCCTCTCTCTCTCTGTCTCTCTGTCTCTCTCTCTCTCTCTCTCCCTCTCTCTCTCTCTCTGTCTCTCTCTCTCTCTCTCTCTCTGTCTCTCTCTCTCCCTCAGCGCTGCAGCGTGTCCTAAGTGTGTGTTGGTGTGTGCAGGGGTGGACTTCCCCAGGTGTGACAGTGTGAGTGTCCGCCTGCAGAAGAGACTCCTGAGAGAGGCAGCTGCCTTCATCACTACCCAGCAGATCCCTGCCTTCGTGAGTCCCTGCTCCTCCTCCTGCTGCCTTCCTTCTGCTGCTCTCCTCCACACAGCTCTGTTCACCTCCTCCTCCTCCTCCTGCTGCTCCTCCTCTTCCTCCTGCTCCTCCTCCTGCTCCACACAGCTCTGTTCACCTCCTCCTGCTCCTCCTCCTGCTGCTCCTCCTCCTCCTGCTGCTCCTCCTCCTGCTCCACACAGCTCTGTTCACCTCCTCCTGCTCCTCCTCCTGCTGCTCCTCCTCCTCCTGCTGCTGCTCCTCCTCCTGCTCCTCCTCCTGCTCCTCCACCTGCTCCACACAGCTCTGTTCACCCCCTGCTGCCCTCCTCCTGCTCCTCCTCCTGCTCCTCCTGCTCCTCCTCCTGCTCCTCCTCCTGCTCCTCCTCCTGCTCCACACGGCTCTGTTCACCCCCTGCTACCCTTCTCCTGCTCCTCCTCCTGCTCCTCCTCCTGCTCCACACAGCTGTGTTCACCCCCTGCTGTATCCCATGTTGGAAGAGCATCACCTTAACCTGTGTTTGTGTGGACAGATCGAGGACTGCCTGCAGGGTATCGAGGTTCCACTAGATGGCGCTACCCTCAAACAGGCTCTGCACCAAAAAGGCATCAACCTTCGCTACCTGGGTCAGCTGACCAAGGCCATCGGCCAATCTGAGCACAGGGAGAGACTGAGGCACATTATGGTCAGTACTACCTCCCACACTGTAGAGCCACAGCAGATACAGGAGATCGAACACTCTTTAACGCTCCATGTCTCTCATCTTTCTCTCCCTGTTTTCTGCCTGTCTTCTCCCTCTTTCAGAGGTTGGCCATCGGGGAAATTGTGATTCGTTCCGCCAAGCGAATCTTCAACAACTTCCTGCAGGTATTTAGTATATGACACACATCAGGGTCCCACACACAGCTTCCACCAGGGAATGAAAACAAGCCTCAACAACTTCAGTACCAGTTCAAAGTTTGGTCATGTTGTCAGGGAGTCAGGTGGCTCAGTGGTTAAGGCGTTGGGCTCATGATCGGAAGGTTGTGAGTTTGATTCCCGGCTGTGGCTACATAATGTTGTGTCCTTGGGCAAGGCACTTCACCCTACTTGCCTCAGGGGGGAATGTCCCTGTACTTGTCGCTTTGGATAAAAGTGTCTGCTAAATGAATAAATATTAATTACATTTACGCAGGGAAGGTGTGTCCAAACTTTGGACTGGTATTGTACATATATTGTACAGTAAATTCTATGTTTTTAAACCTTGCATAGCGATTAAACTCCATTCTGATTCTGATTCATGCTTTCTCTGCAAAGCAAAAGGCTTCTAAATACAGCTACAATATGGAACAATACTGGTGAAATCATCTGTCCTGTATCTGTAGTGATCCAGCTCTTTTTTCACCAGGGGGTGGAGATGTCCAGTCTGTCAGCAGCTGTCAGTCACTTCCTCTGCTGCCTATTGGTTTCTCACTTCAGCCCCGCCCCTGTGGGGGAGGAGACTAAGAAACGTTCCAAGAAACGCGGTCGAGGGGGCGGGGCCTCCGACAGCACAACCTGGAGCATGCTCAGTGGAGCTGAGCTCTGGAACCTGATTGGCCAGGATGCTGCAGAGACCTATGACATCACCGATGAACTCGGGTGAGATTGAGATGGAGTTGAAACTTGTGTTTTAGTTTCTATCATCCATCAAATGGCTCAATCAAAGCTGGAGAAATGATGAGTTAGTTGATTGGCAGCGGCTCCATTAATACATTTTTAGCCCCATGAAGAGATTGCAATTTGGGAATCCTTCTCTTTATTTTTGTTTTTATTTTTTTCACTAACCCTTCCAAGCTATCTGAGCCCTCCCACCACTGGGTCCTGGCCAATCAGTGACACCTTTTGACATTGTTCCCCCTGCTTTGATGCTCCGATTGGTTGATAGTAACGTCTATAAGGTAATCTGTGTTGCAGTTCCGGTCCTGACCACCTGGTGGAGCTGTACAGGCTCCAGAAACTGTCTCTGCTCCGAGAGTTCTGCCTGAAGACTGGAGTACAGGTGCACACACACACACACACACACACACACACACACACACACACACACACACTAATGTTGAGGAGCAGAGTGTTAACATGTTCAGTAACAGAGGGTCTCTAGCGTGTTAACATGTTCAGAGGGTCTCTAGCGTGTTAACATGTTCAGAGTGTTAACATGTTCAGAGTGTTAACATGTTCAGAGGGTCTCTAGCGTGTTAACATGTTCAGAGGGTCTCTAGCGTGTTAACATGTTCAGAGTGTTAACATGTTCAGAGTGTTAACATGTTCAGAGTGTCTCTAGCGTGTTAACATGTTCAGAGTGTAAACATGTTCAGAGTGTTAACATGTTCAGAGGGTCTCTAGCGTGTTAACATGTTCAGAGGGTCTCTAGCGTGTTAACATGTTCAGAGTGTAAACATGTTCAGAGTGTTAACATGTTCAGAGGGTCTCTAGCGTGTTAACATGTTCAGAGTGTTAACATGTTCAGAGGGTCTCTAGCATGTTAACATGTTCAGAGGGTCTCTAGCGTGTTAACATGTTCAGAGGGTCTCTAGCGTGTTAACATGTTCAGAGTGTAAACATGTTCAGAGTGTTAACATGTTCAGAGGGTCTCTAGCGTGTTAACATGTTCAGAGTGTTAACATGTTCAGAGTGTTAACATGTTCAGAGTGTTAACATGTTCAGAGGGTCTCTAGCGTGTTAACATGTTCAGAGTGTTAACATGTTCAGAGTGTTAACATGTTCAGAGTGTTAACATGTTCAGAGTGTTAACATGTTCAGAGGGTCTCTAGCGTGTTAACATGTTCAGAGTGTTAACATGTTCAGAGTGTTAACATGTTCAGAGGGTCTCTAGCGTGTTAACATGTTCAGAGTGTTAACATGTTCAGAGTGTTAACATGTTCAGAGTGTTAACATGTTCAGAGTGTTAACATGTTCAGAGGGTCTCTAGCGTGTTAACATGTTCAGAGTGTTAACATGTTCAGAGTGTTAACATGTTCAGAGGGTCTCTAGCGTGTTAACATGTTCAGAGTGTTAACATGTTCAGAGGGTCTCTAGCGTGTTAACATGTTCAGAGGGTCTCTAGCATGTTAACATGTTCAGAGTGTTAACATGTTCAGAGGGTCTCTAGCATGTTAACATGTTTTCTTCCTCCCAGCTCCGACTGAGAGACTACGTCCTTGACCACCGAGCCAAAGCTGCCTTCAGCCCTGACGACGTTCTCAACCTGTTCCCTATCGTCAAGCACATCACCATGACGACGGCTGACGCCTCAGCTGCCCTCCATGCTGCTCATAACAACATCAAGAAAGGTGACAGTGACACACTGACATGACCTTTGACCTGGGCTCCTATTGGTCTGTCATCTTGTCTCTGTGGAAGAGTGCTTAGCAACCTTTTGGCTTCAGTATCCCATATTTTTTATCTCTTTTAAATGTTTCAGTTTTTAAAATAATTATTTGTTGTTGCCACTGTAGTACTTACACCTGCCCCTAGGGGTATACGTACTCCCATAAAAACATATTTAGTTTCTATTACCCTCTAAATCAAGGGTGTAGGATTGACATTGGGGGGGACAGATTTGCTGGAAAAGCTGAAATCTTCTCCCCCGCACTTTCAAAATAAAAGTTTCAAATGTACACTTTTTTATTTTGGTGAAACACAGAAAGTATTTCCCCCCTGGTTCCTATAGCAACGCTCTACATTCACATTATACTGCCTCTGGGGAGCTTAAGACAAGAAGACAAGAGTGTTTATCTGTGTGGTGTGTGTGTGCCTGTGTGTCTGTGGTGTGGTGTGTGTGTGTGCGCCTGTGTGTGCGCCTGTGTGTGCGCCTGTGTGTGTGTGTGCCTGTGTGTGTGTGTGTGTGTGTGTGTGTGCCTGTGTCTGTGTGTGTGTGTGTGCCTGTGTCTGTGGTGTGTGTGTGTCTGTGGTGTGTGTGTGCCTGTGTGTGTGTGCCTGTGTATGTGTGTGTGTGCCTGTGTGTGTGTTGTGTGTGTGTGTGTGCCTGTGTGTGTCTCTCCCTCCAGGTCATTTGGAGCAGGCCTCAGAGCGTCTGAAGGAAGCCTCCTATCTGTTTGGTCGAGTGTGTGATGACCTCCACCCTGAGGCCTGTCACTGTCTGAGTCTGATGGCCACTGTGTCCTACCTGCAGGGGCAGCCAGCCGAGGTGAACACACACACTCTGACACACACACTGACACACACACACACACACACTGACACACACACTGACACACGCACTGACACACACACACTGACACACACACACACACACACTGACACACGCACTGACACACACACACACACACTGACACACACACTGACACACACACACACACACACACACACACTGACACACGCACTGACACACACACACACACACTCTGACACACACACACTCTGACACACACACACAGACACACACTCTGACACACACACACACACTGACACATACACACACAGACACACACACACTCTGACACACACACACGCTCTGACACACACACGGACACACACACAAATGCACACGCACACACACACACACACACACTGACACACACAGAAAGACACACACACCCACAGAGATGCATACAAAAGGATAGACACACGCTCTTATACACACTCAAGGACATGTTCACCCCCCCCCCCCCCCTTCCCTCCAGGCTCGCAGTGTCCAGCTCAGAGCTGTGGTCATCAGTGAGAGAATTCTGGGCTTCGACCATCCCAACACCATCCAGCAATACGTGAGTCCCTGACCTAACCCTCACCCTGACCTAACCCTCACCCTGACCTAACCCTCACCCTGACCTAACCCTCACCCTGACCTAACCCTCACCCTGAACACAGGATCCAGCTGACCTGGTTCACCTCCCTCCTAAGCAGAAATACCAACAAGAGCACAGGATTCACTCTGACAGTGAGGAGGGAACAGATCTGCTGGAACCTGATATCTTCTCTATCACACTTTCAAAATAAAAGTCCCAAATATACACTTATTTTTTAAGGGGGGGACTGGGACGAGGGGTGCATACAGTATTTTCCAACATGGAAACCTCCTGGTTCTTCCTCCAGTGAATCACAGCCATGCCCTGAGCTGTGGTGTAATACTGTAGTGTAATACTGTGGTGTAATGCTGTGGTGTAATACTGTGGTGTAAAGCTGCGGTGTAATACTGTGGTGTAATGCTGTGGTGTAATGCTGTGGTGTAATGCTGTGGTGTAATGCTGTGGTGTAATGCTGTGGTGTAAAGCTGTGGTGTAATACTGTGGTGTAATACTGTGGTGTAATGCTGTGGTGTAATACTGTGGTGTAAAGCTGTGGTGTAATACTGTGGTGTAATACTGTGGTGTAATGCTGTGGTGTAATACTGTGGTGTAAAGCTGTGGTGTAATACTGTGGTTTAATGCTGTGGTGTACTGCTGTGGTGTAAAGCTGTGGTGTAATGCTGTAGTGTAATACTGTAGTGTAATGCTGTGGTGTAATACTGTAGTGTAATGCTGTGGTGTAATACTGTAGTGTAATGCTGTGGTGTAATACTGTAGTGTAATACTGTAGTGTAATACTGTGGTGTAATACTGTGGTGTAATGCTGTGGTGTAATACTGTGGTGTAATACTGTGGTGTACTGCTGTGCCTCTTGCAGGTGCTGCTGGCTGTGTATGTGTACGCAGGTGGAGAGCACAGTCTGGCCCAGCGCCTGCTATGCAGAGCTCGTCTCCTCATGCTGACGGTGCATGGAGAGGATCATCCCTACGCTGCCACGCTGGACGTAAGACATCACACACCTGGAAATCTACATTTACACTGTCCCAGCACTCTTACTTTACTCCCAGCCTTTACCCCTGTGTGCACTCTTCTACTCTTTTACCTCACACCCATACCCCTGTGTGCTTTGATGAGACTGTGTGCCGCTGCTGCTAAGGAGTTTCCCCTCAGGGATTAATAATTCTGAATCTGAAACCTTGATTCTTTCAGTCTCTGGTTAATTCTCTCTCACTCTGTCTTTTTGTCCCTCTGTTTCTCTGCCCTCTCTCCTCCTCCGTCTCTCTCTCTCTCTGTCCTCCTCCTCCTCCGTCTCTCTCTGTCCTCCTCCGTCTCTCTGTCCTCCTCCTCCTCCGTCTCTCTGTCCTCCGCCGTCTCTCTGTCCTCCTCCTCCTCCTCCGTCTCTCTGTCCTCCTCCTCCTCCGTCTCTCTGTCCTCCTCTCAGGGCTGCCTGGGTCTCCTCCTGACAGGGGAACAGTCCAACCAGTACTTACAGAACGCGCTCAAAATCAACACTTCCTTCTTCGGAGCGAACGACCTACGCACGGCCCTCAGGTGACCTTTTGACCCGCTCACAGTTTGCAGGTCGTAGAATCAGATGGTGGAATGAGTCAAGTCCTAGTTGTGAAGCTGGGGGGAGGAAGGTGGCTGAGCGGTTAGGGAATCTGCCTAGCAATCAGAAGGTTTCAGGTTTGAATGCCTGACCGTGTCACCATGACGTTGTTGTCCTTGGGGAAGGCACTTCACCCTACCTGCCTCAGGGGGGAATGTCCCTGTACTTACTGTGAGTCTCTCTGGATGAGAGCTGGTCTCTCTGTTTTAATCTCCCCTCCTCTGCTCCTCTCTCCTCTCAGTCAGCACCTGTTGTCTCAGTCCAGGTGTCTGGCAGGTGACTATCGCTCTGCCATCAACCATGAGAGAGAAGCCTTGACTGCTTTCACCAGCCTGGTCAGTATCTACGGGTGTGTGTGTGTTTGTCTGTGTGTGTGTGTGTGTGTGTAACCTTGTGTTCTCCTTCAGCATGGTGAAGACCACCCTCAGACACGCTGCAGCTCAGATTTCCTGAGTGTCATCACCCAGAATGCAGTGCGGGTAGAACGTTCTCTGAGAAAGGGCAAACAGGAACTCATGGACCCACACTCACTTGAGGTACACACACACACATACACACCCCTGAGGTACACACACACACCCCTGAGGTACACACACACACACCTGAGGTACACATGGCTGAGCGACACACACCCCTTCGGTAAACACACACACACACCTAAAGTACTCATACCAGTCAGTATGATGAATGAGTCTCATGTGAACCTGTGTGTGTGTGTGTGTGTGTGTGTGTGTGTGTGTGTGTGTGTGTGCAGACCCTGTCCTTCTCTGCTGACACCATCCTGGAGCAGCTAGCTCTGCTGGCAGGGATCAGGAGGAACACAGACAGGTAAACCCAACATCATCCAGATGGCAGCCGCACTTTGAGAGAGTCCAGCTAGTATGTGAGGATGTGTGAGGCTGTTTTGTGAGGATGTGTGAGGTTGTTGTGTGAGGATGTTGTGTGAGGATGTTGTGTGAGGTTGTTGTGTGAGGATGTGTGAGGTTGTTGTGTGAGGATGTGTGAGGTTGTTGTGTGAGGATGTGTGAGGTTGTTTTGTGAGGATGTGTGAGGTTGTTTTGTAAGGTTGTTGTGTGAGGTTGTTGTGTGAGGATGTGTGAGGTTGTTTTGTGAGGATGTGTGAGGTTGTTGTGTGAGGTTGTTGTGTGAGGTTGTTGTGTGAGGATGTGTAAGGTTGTTTTGTGAGGATGTGTGAGGTTGTTTTGTGAGGATGTGTGAGGTTGTTTTGTGAGGTTGTTGTGTGAGGTTGTTGTGTGAGGATGTGTGAGGTTGTTTTGTGAGGATGTGTGAGGTTGTTGTGTGAGGTTGTTGTGTGAGGATGTGTGAGGATGTGTGAGGTTGTTGTGTGAGGATGTGTGAGGATGTTGTGTGAGGATGTGTGAGGATGTTGTGTGAGGATGTGTGAGGTTGTTGTGTGAGGTTGTGGTGTGAGGATGTGTGAGGTTGTGGTGTGAGGTTGTTGTGTGAGGATGTGGTGTGAGGTTGTTGTGTGAGGTTGTGGTGTGAGGTTGTGGTGGTGTGAGGATGTGGTGTGAGGATGTGGTGTGAGGTTGTTGTGTGAGGTTGTGGTGTGAGGTTGTGGTGGTGTGAGGTTGTGGTGTGAGGTTGTGGTGTGAGGATGTGGTGTGAGGTTGTGGTGTGAGGATGTGGTGTGAGGTTGTGTAAACAGAGGTGATGTCTTCCCCCAGTGTCCTCCATCAGTTCAGACAGAAGCTGAGAGAGCTGAGGGAGGCTGAGGAGGCCAGCAGAGCGGCCCAGAACCCTGGAGAGGAGAACCCTGCAGAACCAACACAGAACAAAGAGGACCCTCCACAGGGGAGCGGAGAGAACCAGGAGAACCAGCCAGGAGGGGAGGGGTCAGGGGAGGGGTCAGGGGTCACCGGTGTTAACGGCAGCCTCCAGCAGCCTACTGAGGCAGAGTCAGAGGCTGTGGCCATGATCTTAACTACAGAGGCCGGAGAGGTTGTTAGAGACAGGGATGAGGCAGGGGGAGAAGAGGTTAGAGGTCAGGATGAGGCAAAGGTCAACACAGGTCCAGTTACTAAAGATCTGGAGAACAGTCAGAGCCAAGATGGAGGTGAGACTGGAACAGACAGTCAGATGAAGACGGACGGAGGGAAAAGTGGATCCAACTATTTGATTTCAGTCAAGGAAAGTCTGGGTAACATTACTGCTCCATCTGACCCTGAGGTCATTATTAATGGAGTTGCTACGGTCAGCCTGGTCTCAGAGGAGGGATGTGCAGCCAATGGAGAAGCAGATTAAGGAGGGAGGATGGAAGTCCAGGAAACAGCTGACCACAGATGTACTATGACTGTTATTCTCCCTTTACTCAGAGGGAGAGAGGGAGAGAGAGAGGGGAGAGCGAGGGGAGAGAGAGAAACAGAGGAGAGAGAGGGGGAGAGAGAGAGGGAGAGACAGAGAAGAGAGAGAAACAGAGGAGAGAGAGGGGGAGAGAGAGAGGGAGAGACAGAGAAGAGAGAGAAACAGAGGAGAGAGAGAGGGAGAGAGGGAGAGAGGAGAGACAGAGAAGAGAGAGAAACAGAGGAGAGAGAGGGGGAGAGAGAGGGAGAGAGGAGAGACAGAGAGGAGAGACAGAGAGAGAAGAGAGACAGAGAGTGAGAGGAGAGAGAGAGGAAAGAGAGGGAAAGAGAGAGGGGGAGAGAGAGAGGGGGAGAGAGAGAGGAAAGAGAGGGGGAGAGAGAGGGGGAGAGATGCAGATGTTTCAGTGTGGTTCTTCAGAGCATGTGGGAGAAAGCTGCACTGAGCTTCATTCACTAATAAACTTTTTCCTCCTACTAAAATATGACGTCATTTCTCTGATTTCAGCTTGATTTGATTTACAATCCAGCTCCTTTAATAGATGTTATTCATAATACACTTAATGGAACTGGGTAGTAATAAAAACACAAAAACACACACAACAGTAAAAAAAAGAGTATTTATACAGTATAAAGTCATGACACACAATGGCTTACATCTTTAATCACATCAAACACAGAATCCTCCTCCTCCACACACAGGCACACCCAGACCCCCGGGCCCCTCAGCAGGGGGCCTCCCCAGGGTACAGGACTGTCCCAGGGTACAGCAGGGGGCCTCCCCAGGGTACAGGACTGTCCCAGGGTACAGCAGGGGGCCTCCCCAGGGTACAGGACTGTCCCAGGGTACAGCAGGGGGCCTCCCCAGGGTACAGGACTGTCCCAGGGTACAGCAGGGGGCCTCCCCAGGGTACAGGACTGTCCCAGGGTACAGCAGGGGGCCTCCCCAGGGTACAGGACTGTCCCAGGGTACAGCAGGGGGCCAGCCCAGGGTTCCAGACTGTTCCGTGATCCTGCTAGCTGTGCTGTTGTCTCTGTATGATCTCCAGGTCTGGACAGTGTTGGTACAGAGGCTCAGACACCTGGTCCCAGACGCAGGGAGGAAGCTCTCTGAGGCGGGCGGGGGGGAAGGTGAGGAGGGCCGTGTCGTTGAAGACGTCCAGGAGGCGGGGGGAGCAGAGGAGGGGCTGCTCACACACCACACTCACAGCCTGGACACCAGGGGTCAAGGGTCAGACCACACATAGGAAGAGATACACCACACACTTACCTCAGTACCTCATTACTAAAAACATCATACAGCTCATCTCTGACACATTCATATCAATATCACACATGGGTTATCTCTGATTACATATATATTAATATCAAACAAATATAAACATCCTATACAGGTTATCTCTGATGATAGGCAGTCACTATGGTAACAGTGAAAGGATACATTAGCGATATAGCTGTAGTCTCTCTGCAGTTCCCTCTCCACCGTTCTGGAAAAACAGAGAACACCAAAAAGTAGACCTCGTATGTGCACAAACACACACACACACACACAGTACACACACACACTGTACATACACACATACACAGTACACACACACACTGTACATACACACATACACAGTACACACACACACAGTCACACACATTACACACACACACACACAGTACATACACACATACACAGTACACACACACACTGTACATACACACATACACAGTACACACACAGTCACACACACACAGTACACACACACACAGTACATACACACATACACAGTACACACACACACACAGTCACACACACACACAGTACATACACACATACACAGTACACACACACACACACACACTGTACATACACACATACACAGTACACACACACACACAGTCACACACACACAGTACATACACACATACACAGTACACACACACACACAGTCACACACATTACACACACACACAGTACATACACACATACACAGTACACACACACACTGTACACATACACAGTCACACACATTACACACACACACAGTACATACACACATACACAGTACACACACACACTGTACACATACATTACACACACACACAGTACATACACACATACACAGTACACACACACACACACACACTGTACATACACACATACACAGTACACAGTACACACACACAGTCACACACACAGTACATACACACATACACAGTACACACACACACACAGTCACACACATTACACACACACACAGTACATACACACATACACAGTCACACACAGTCCACACCTCTCATGTATGCCAGAGAAGCTGTTTCCTATGATGGCCAGTAGGGGCAGTGTTTCCTTCTGCCAGTTCTTCCACAGCAGATTGTTGTACAGGGCTTTCCCACAATGCATCAGGTAGAACAGAGTGGGCCTGGTCACCAGTCTCTTCCCTTCCTGTTGAACAGAAACACACCCCCAGTAAGCCCCCTCAGCTGCAGGATGACATCACCGTGAGGCCCTGATGAGGTGCAGGAGCAGCTGGACCTCGTTCTCAGTGAGGACGGTGAGGTGCAGCTCCCTCAGGAGGTCTCTCTCCCCGGAGGAGAACACAGGGTCGTACAGCGAGCAGCTCTTGGCTGGGATCTGGAGGAACACACGTACAGGTCATGTAGGGTCATGATGAAAGAGCACATGTTCCTGTAGGGAGTCATGTGGCTGAGCGGTGAGGGTGTCGGGTTAGTCATCAGATCAGAAGATCCCGGGTACGAACCCTGGCTGTGCCAACATGACGTTGTGTCCTTGGATTAGGCACTTCACCCTACTTACATTTTCTCTGAGGACAGTAGGGTGAAGTGCCTTGCCCAAGGACACAACATCATGTTGACACAGCCTGGATTCAAACCAGGGACCTTCTGGTTACTAGCCTGACACCCTCACTGACAGCAACACATGACCCAGCCGTAAGTCACTCTGGATAAGAGCGTCTGCTAAATGACACCCTGTTAATGTCATGGTGCTGCACTGTATGTTGGTGTCTGTGTGTGTGTGTCTGTGTGTGTGTCTGTGTGTGTGTCTGTGTGTGTGAGTGTGTGTGTTAGAGTGTGTGTGAGTGTGTTTGTGTGAGTGTGTTTGTGTGTGTGTTTGTGTGCAGGTGTGTGTCTGTGCGAGTGTGTGTATGTGTGTGGGAGAGAGAGTGAGTGCGTGTGTCTGTGTGGGTGTGTGTGACTGTGTGTGTCCAGCCTGGATGTCACACCTGTAGCCAGTCCAGGATAAGCAGCAGCATGGCCAGCTGATAGCGGGCTGACACACAGGAGGAGAAGGATCCCAGACCGTAACACACACACTCCAGCTGGGACACCCCGTCCTGCTCACCCCCCCCAGGGGCCCCAGGGGCCAGGGGGGACCACGACACCCCCCCCCTGAGGTGCTCTGTGGAGGGGAGGGGGAGGATGAGTAAGGGTGGTTGTGAATGACAACTTTGTTAAGGTGAACAGAAAATTAAGGCACACCTTTCCACTCTGGCCAGAAGTCTGTAGACCTGAGCTCATCCCTGCAGAAAGACACACAGGGTGGTCAGGGTGATACAGGGTGATCTGGGTGATACAGGGTGATCTGGGTGATACAGGGTGATCTGGGTGACAGGGTGATCTGGGTGACAGGGTGATCTGGGTGACAGGGTGATCTGGGTGATACAGGGTGATCTGGGTGATACAGGGTGATCTGGGTGACAGGGTGGTCAGGGTGACACAGGGTGATCTGGGTGATCAGTCTTTAAACAGCCTCATCATCCTCACTTCAACCATGACGTGTGAGAAGCAGTGAGGTGTGTGTGGTTTGATATTCACATGGCTTCTGTGATTCTCCTCTTGGTTCTCTGGAGATCCAGGGTATGTTCTTGGGTCTGGCAGGCCGGGTCACACCCCGGGTCACCCCCCGGGTCACAGCGCCCTCTCCTCCGGCCAGCCCCCTTCCTCCGCCCGGCCACCTGCCACCCCTCCTCTGGCTCCAACATCTGGGGATGTTTAAAAAATAAAAAGACGACTTTTCAACTACCAAAAAAATCGATTCAACATAACAGCTAAGACATGTCAGATATAACCTAGTAGATTTATTAGACTGAGAAACTCTGACTGTCAAGAAACATGCGACAAGAAACTGTGAAGGAAGTGACGTACAGTATATACCGGTAGTACTACACATGACCCAGGAGAGGTTCTTTAAATTCACCTTCAAAATAAAAGTCCCGAGAATTTTACTGGGAAAAGAAATCCCCTTCATCTAAGTTCACTGAAAAATGTAGCCTCATGTATCTTAAAAACATTATTACTGCTTAATAATATTATAAAGAATCACGGAGATGTTTCAATATAACACTTAGACTAGCAACACTTTTCTTAATATTGTGTCACTGTCTGGTGAATACGTTTTCAGTGGTCACTTGTATCATTATATCTATGTATTTACACATTATAGTAAAAAAAAAAAAAAACTTTGTGGTCAACCAACATATCGTCTTTAAACGCTATCGCCTTCTTGTGGATCTTGTTTTGTGGAGGATTCCGCAGAAGTACAAAGACAGTGGCTCCTCTAGCAGAGCAGCTCCTCCTACTGCTGGAGCATGTTCAGCCTCTGGTTCAGCCCTGTAGAGCAGCTCAGTCCGGGCTCTGATCACTGATCACATCTCTACTGCTCTCAGGAACACCTTACTAAAGGATGGTACCTTACTAAAGCCTTACTAAAGGATGGTAGCTTCTGTTCCACGGGATCGGGGATGTAATGCGGGTTTAAAAGACCGAGATCTGCTCTTATGAGGCGCCGCTGCACCAACATGTCATCGGATCATTCGTTTGAATTGGACTAAGTGGAAATTACTTTGGAATGGAAATCATGATGCCTAGTTTATGTTTCAACAGCTTCTGTCAGGACTATAATGATGATATATAATATCATTTCCACCGATTCGGATTAGAGGAGTTAGAAAATACACCCAGAGGTTCTCTAGAGGAGTCTGTGTGACCTGCCAAGCATCTGAACAGAGGGGGTCTTAGACCCATCAACCGTCTGAACAGAGGGGGTCTTAGACCCATCAACCATCTCAACAGGGTTCTTAGATGGAGCTGGAGAACATAGTAGCCAACACTGTGCTGCTGAAAGCCAGAGAAGGTAAGTTATCACCTTTAGACAAAGATTTGATTAGATCTTACATTTGATTCAGCACCTAGATGATTCCTTTATGGAAGGCCAGGTAATGTGCTGGAAACGGAGATGATCAATTTCGTCTCTTAACATTTCACCATCAGGTCAAATATTGATCCTACACTGTGATCTTGTATCACAACTTCTTCTGTCATATTCCGAGTGGAGTGTTTTATTAGCAGGCATGCAGACAGCTTCTCTATCGCTGGTAACATCTTGGGAGGTTTAGACAGGGTTTGACAGCTCCTAGTGAACCAGGGCGCTCTACTAATGTACTGCAAGAAAACAAGATAACCATCAGCCTCCCACATCTCTGTCTTCCCTGGGAAATAAGTAGAGCACAGAAACACAGCCTGTTAGGTTAAGTCCAGGAAGACCGAGGGGCTTCTCTGTCTCATTCTGCCAGGGATGGATGCTGTTACTCTGAAGGGATGCTTCACTTGGTATTCTTACTACGACCTGCGACGTCATCTGGATTGAAAATGTGTTGGGTTGTTTTTTTTTTCATGCAGCAAAATGCCCCCCAGTTCAGTTTGTGTAAACACATTCTGTCCTGTTGTAGACACACCATCTGCTTGGTGTTCTGCTCCTTTCTATCCAATACCAGCAAGTGGCTGAATGGGAAGTGAATCCGCTGGAGGAGCTACTGGCTTATATGATCTTCTCACTCGCTCCTAACCTGCAGCTCAAAGAAGCTGCTCAGAAACCCTAATGACCTGCTCGGACTCAAAGGACTGCTTTAATTAGCGGCGTGGCCCATTAAACACCTGAGGCCATGATCAAGCTTGTTGTGTTAATTTTTCATTTCATCATGCAACATGACGTGATGCAGTCTCATGTGGGATCCAGGACAGGGTTAGCGGTCATGCCTGCCCTGTGCACTGCATGTTACACGGCTCTGTCACACACATGCATGCTTTAATGTGGCCACATTCTCAGTGAGGTGGTCCAGTCATGTTATCCTACTTCTTCTGAAGCTATCCCAGTGTTTCTGCAGCTATCCCAGTGTTTCTGCAGCTATCCCAGTGTTCCTGCAGCTATCCCAGTGTTTCTGCAGCTATCCCAGTGTTTCTGAAGCTATCCCAGTGTTCCTGCAGCTATCCCAGTGTTTCTGCAGCTATCCCAGTGTTTCTGAAGCTATCCCAGTGTTCCTGCAGCTATCCCAGTGTTCCTGCAGCTATCCCAGTGTTTCTGCAGCTATCCCAGTGTTCCTGCTGCTATCCCAGTGTTTCTGCAGCTATCCCAGTGTTTCTGCAGCTATCCCAGTGTTCCTGAAGCTATCGCAGTGTTTCTGAAGCTATCCCAGTGATCCAGCTGCTATCCCAGTGTTCCTGAAGCTATCCCAGTGTCCTTGAAGCTATCCATCATCTAGGGCAGTGGTCTTCAACCCTGGTCCTCAGGACCCACTGTCCTGCATGTTTTAGATGTTTCCCTGCTCCAACACACCTGATTCTAATGCATGGGTCGTTATCTAGCTCTGAAGAATCCTGGTAAACGATCATGCATTAGAATCAGGTGTGTGGGAAGGGGGAAACATCCAAAACATGCAGGACAGTGGGTCCTGAGGACCAGGGTTGAAGACCACTGATCTAGGGTCTTTGGTGGTTGGGCTGTTGTTTTGAGGGAGATGAATGTGTTTCTGCTTTGGGATGAGCTGAGGACACAGGAAAGGGAAAGAGTCAGAGAGCCGTCGTGGTTAAACACGGTCCCAGATGACCCAGGGATGGGCTGGTCTGGTCTGCCTGGTCACCTGCCTGTCATGACCCAGGGATGGGCTGGTCTGGTCTGCCTGGTCACCTGCCTGTCATGACCCAGGGATGGGCTGGTCTGGTCTGCCTGGTCACCTGCCTGTCATGACCCAGGGATGGGCTGGTCTGGTCTGCCTGGTCATGCCATGGAGGAAGATCAACTCTGAGCTGTCAAGCTACAATAACCTCCGTCTTGGTTTGAAGCCTTATCTCTCTGCCCGGAGTGTCAAAGGTTGTGCGAATGTCTGTGTTGCTGGAATGCACTTTAAGTGCTGTGTTATCTGTGTGTGTGTGTGTACGCCCTGAAACACACTCAGTCTTATTTGATGTAACACACTGGGGAGAGGGAGGGGAGCTGAATGAGGGCTTCTTGGTGTTTGTGTTCATGAGTGTGTCTCTGGAAATGACAGGAACAGGAAGGGACAGTTTACTGTCCTCCAACTCTGTTTGCTTCTCACACTTCTGAAATCACTGAAATCCAGAGAGGATCTCAGCCAGCATGGATCTCATCCAGAGAGTGGAGAGAAGGGGGGGATGGAGAAGGAGAGGGGGGGGGTGTTGTATAGCACTGTGGTTTACATCCAAGTGTACTTCCTGTAATGGAGTATTTTAATGAACATTTGCATGACAGGTTGACAGTGCTGCCATCAGCCAGCCAGTCTTCCTGCTGACACAGTCCCTGGTCCGTGTGTGTGTGTGTGTGTGTGTGTGTGTGTGTGTGTGTGTGTGTGTGTGTGTGGACGCAGCTGGATGACGTGAAATACACACACACACTCACACAGACAAACACGCATACACAGACACATACACATACACACACACACACACACACACACAACACACACAACACACACACAACACACACACACACACACACAGCCTTTAGCCTGCTGATCTCTGATCCTGTCACATGCCAGGCCCAGTGTCTTTCACAGTAGCAGAGCTCCCAGGATCTGCCATGTTTTCTCCCTCCTCCATGGACATGCTTCTCTCAGTCCTTCTAGCAGTTTAGAAAATGTTCTTATCGGTGCTGGAACCCTACTTTAATACATCCTGCTGGAAGGAGGCCAACACCATGTATTCTACCAGAAAGGTCTCCTTCCACAACTTAATATGTTATATCTTTTAAACACATTGAAGCAGCAGAACATCTGGGGCAGAAGTCTCTCATGTTTCTGGAATGAAGACCTAGCGTCACGTGTGCATACATTTTTAGGAAGGCTTTCCCTAAACGACCACTTCCTCTACCGTGGAAAGGAGCGGGGTGTTTCTTCGAGAAGTGTGTGGGTTTGCTTGTGAACGCGGGAGTGTGTGTGTGTGTGTGTGTGTGTGTGTGTGTGTTCGGAGGCAGATGAATTCCTCTGAGCGACTGTAACCTGATCTTAGCCTCTCTGACGTAGGTTACGTCCTTCAGTAAAAACTGCTGTTACTGTGTGCGTGTGTGTGTGCGTGTGTGTGCGTGTGTGTGTGCGTGTGCGCACGCACGCTTACTTTCCCCATTCACAACCCACTAGATCGTTCTTGTGTGGATGGAAACGAGGGGAAAGTGAATTGAGAGGCTGAATTAGCAGAGGTCTGGATATGATATCCGCCACTCTTCCAGCGCAGCCCACGCTGCCCCACACTGCCCCACGCTGCCCCACGCTGCCCCACGCTGCCCCACACTGCCCCACACTGCCCCACGCTGCCCCATACTGCTCCACACTGCTCCACACTGCCCCACACTGCCCCACACCTGCCCCACGCTGCCCCACACTGCTCCACACTGCCCCACGCTGCCCCACACTGCCCTGGACAGTCAGACTCCTCAGAGGTACAGCATCTTACAGACTGTGTTTGACTGGATATACTTCCTAACATGGCTGGCTTCTCTCTGGTTCACTGTAGCATTATGGATGAACATTGTTTGGTGACTTTCGGTGAAAGACTGTTAAAATCCACCAGGGAGGGAAAAACAAGGCATTCTGGGAATATTTCCCCCAAAACGGCTGATGTAAGAGTTGTATCATTTGACCCTTGGACAGTCGGATCATGAGGTTATAAAAACTGGCAGCTAGATTAGTTTAATCTGGTCATGAGTCACCACACACACTGACACACCCCACACCCCACACCCTCTCCACAGGTTACTGTCAACATCCTGGAGATGGTCAAACAGACAACGGAAAAGAACTCCTAGTGGTTATATTCTATTTTAGTCTGGACAGTGTAGGAGACATGGAAGAATCCATTGATTAGGATGAACATATTTCCTATATCCCCCAAATGTGTCTCCTGGTCAACAGTGGGATCCTAGTCTACCTCTAATGATGACAGGAATCTGTCTACTAATTACAAGAGGTTTAGTTTCCCATGAAGAAGCTGATCAACTGAAAACCCTGCACATTCACATGGAGTCATTTATCAGATGCTCTTATCCAGAGTGACTTACAGCAAGTACAGGGACATTCCCCCCTGAGGACAGTAGGGTGAAGTGCCTTGCCCAAGGACACAATGTCATGTTGGCACAGCTGCGGTTTGAACCAGGCAACTTGTGATGACCAGCCTGACCTCCCCAGCGCTCAGCCAGCTGCCTCCACTGTTAAGGTCAGGGTTTGCAGGTGTCTTTTTTATAATCCACAGGAATGCAGTGCTGCCATATACAGTACACTGTTTGGATAAGCATTTAGACATAGAATAATAATAAAAAGAGCTTCCACTTTGTCTTGCTCTCTCTGGACCAACAGTGGACTGAGTGGACTCGCTCTTAAAGCCGATATGGAGGAAATGAGGCAGTATTATTTTATAGTATAGTATTATTATATTTATCTGAAAACAGGCATAATATACATGAACAATAATCCATATACAAGACTATTTTATTGTGTAGATAAAAACAAATACTATATATAAAGTGGATGGATTAACCGGGGAGTCATGTGGCTGAGCGGTTAGGGATTCGGGCTAGTAATTAGAAGGTACCTGGTTCGATCCTCGGCTGTGCCAACTTGATGCTGTGTCCTTGGACAAGGTGACATTATAAAGTTCAAACTCCAATTCCAAAAACTGAATACAATGATTTTCTAATCTTTTAAACCCATATGTTATGAACTATAGAACAATGGAATAAATAGATTAGATTAGATTCAACTTTATTGTCATTACACAGGTACAAGTACAGGGTAACAAAATACAGTTAGCATCCAACCAGAAGTGCAAAACAGTTATTACAACAGAATATAATAAATATGGGTACACTCACAATATACCCTAAACAATACTCAGAATATACCCTAAACAATACTCAGAATATACCCTAAACAATACTCAGAATATACCCTAAATACAGTACTTAACTAACTAATAATTAATGACTACATCAGGGCCGCTGTGCACTTGTTGATGTTCAAGAAGCACAACCTCATCCACTAATCATGATGTTCATTATACACAGACTATAGCTGATAGCTAGGATGGCTCCTGCTGGGCCTCAGGGGCCCAGAGGGAGAAGCTAGCTGGTGCAGCAGGCAGGTCGAGCCAGCATGACTGCTGTCCGCTGAGCCTCAGTTCTCTGGAGAGAAGAGCAGCTGGATGGCACCTTAACACAAGTCTGAGCATGTCCTCAGCTCTAACATTGACACACCAGCCGCCTTATTAAGATGTTTGTTGTGTGGTTGAGGGAGGGAGGAGGGGTGGGGGTGGGGGGTGGGGGGGTGGGGGTCATACTTTATCCAGAGAAAAACACTTTTCACGTAAAACCAGTCTTGAACATGCGAGACACGTTATCCTTTATCAAGACTCCTGGCAGCATGGATTGCTTTTCTGACACCTGTAAGAAAAACCTGTCAGATCCAGTTAGTGAAAACTCACACACACACACACAAATGTGGGGCAAATACACACTCACAGGCACACTCACACACACACAGGCACACAGACACACACACAGCCTGCAGGGTTTGTCCCTGGAGGCTCAGCAGGGGCAGGGCTGTGATGACTCTGGAGAGGTTTATTGCGTTGACAAAAAGGGAGTGTTAATGGAGACAGAGAGATAGACAAAGAAAAACAGCCTTCCTTACCGACTGCTTCTGTCTGCCTGGAGGGGGGGGGGGTATACAAAATATGGACAGGGGGTCAGAGAGGGGGGGGTGGGCTGTGTGTATTAAAGACAGGAAGTCACAGAGAGAGAGAGAAAGAGGGAGATAATAAGGGGATAATGTAGGAGAGGATTTGAGACGAGGAGATGGTGAACGAGCGAGAGTGATAGAAGGATATAAAGGGAGAGAGAGAGAGAGAGAGAGAGAGAGAGAGAGATAACTGCAAATGTAAAGGAGTGTCCTGCCTCTAAAGTGCTTTAAGTAGTTCAGTTCATCTCTGTCCTGTGTGCTGTGCTATCCAACAAGTCAGACAAACCCAATGAATATTTGATGTTTGTAAATTGGAGGACAATCGATACGGGCAGCCTTGCTTCCAGTCATTTTAGATGAGGAGAAGAGAGAGTATAGACTGGTGTTCCCTCTTTGTTCTCACCAACACACTTACACACACTCACACACTAAACTACAAGACTTGGGTTACAAATGCCCATAATGAGTTGAGGGGAGCCTTACTGAAAGCCTTGGTGCTGGATCGATGGGTTATCTCTGCTCCTAGGCCACATCAGCACCTTAACCGAGAGGATTGTGGTGGTCTGGGGATGTCTGCCTTGTAAAAAAGAACAGTTAAAAACTGTTCTGGCTGCCAAACCAACTGGAAAACAACAGGAGATGTCCACATGTAAAGTCTAATAAGAGTAATAGAGTGTTCACAACTTATATTCTCTCTCTATATATATTATTTATTTACTATTTTACCATCCTTTAAAGTTCATAAATGTGTGCACTACAGACAATATTGGGGTCAATATGCCTTTGTTGGTCTCAAAAGGGTTGCTTGTATCTCATGGAAGGTTCCAGTGCCTAGTTTAGGAATCATTCTGAATTAAGCTAACAGTGGCTAACTAGCTGGCTACAGTTTGGTGTTTTAATGACTAATGACAGCAGAAGTGAACCAGGAAGTCCCAGTCCTCAGGTCAGCCATGGTGTCTGCTTTGTTCCATGTGATGCTTCTCTCTCTATTTCCAAGTCAAATGGCTGTATTTCCATACCACAGATCCATAACATGTGTGGTGTTCATGGGCCAAACAAGTCATTTGACTGGGAAGGGAAAGGAGAGGTACAGCCAGTCAAATAGAGCTGTGTGTGTGTGTGTGTGTGCGTGTGCGTGTGCGTGTGCGTGTGCGTGCGTGCGCGTGCGTGTGTGTTCAGGGCAGAGGGAATGTAGAACAGCTGGACAGGAAGTAGAAAGCCTAGAGAGGGCAGTGTTATCACTTTAACCTTGTCTCCGGGATTCTCTGTGTGTGTTTCTGTGTGTTTCTATGTGTGTGTTTCTATGTGTGTTTCTCTGTGTGTGTTTCTCTGTGTGTGTTTCTCTGTATTTCTCTTTGTGTGTTTCTCTGGTTGTGTTTCTCTGTGTGTTTCTCGTGTGTGTTTCTCTGGGTGTGTTTCTCTGTGTGTGTTTCTCTGTGTGTTTCTCGTGTGTGTTTCTCTGGGTGTGTTTCTCTGTGTGTGTTTCTCTGTGTGTTTCTCTGTGTGTGTTTCTCTGTGTGTGTTTTTCTGAGTGTGTGTTTCTCTGTATTTATCTGGGTGTGTTTCTCGGGGGGTGTTTCTCTGGGTGTGTTTCTCTTAGTGTGTGTTTATCTGTGTGTGTTTCTCTCTGTGTGTTTCTCTGAGTGTGTTTCTCTGTGTGTGTCAATGTGTGTTTCTCTCTGGGAGTGTTTTCCTGTGTGTGTTTCTCTGTGTGTTTCTCTTAGTGTGTTTCTTTCGCTTAGTGTTTTACGTATCACCAGTACATTTATGCAGGAGTTTGATGAACCAATCAGACAGTGTCCATCTGTCCTTCTGCTTCACTGATGCAGATGTAAGCCAATCAGGTCATAGATGTACCCTGATCACATGGGTAAAGGTGTTTGAGGACAATTACTTCCTGCTTCCAGTCAGGGGTACTGTGTTCCTGTCTCTGGCAGTTTAATGGCTGAATAAACTGTGTGTGTGTGTGTGTGTGTGTGTGTGTGTGGGTGTATTTGTGTGTGTGTGTGTGTGTGTGTGTGACCCAATGTGCCCTCAGCGGTGACAGTGGCTGCTTGCTTGCTTATGTAACGACTGTGTGTGTGTGTGTGTGTGTGTGTGTGGCAGGATGAGCATGTTTTTGTCACATTCTATATTTGACATTTTCATGAAACAGGACACCCACCATCCCCCACACCCACATACACACTTTTTCTCTCTCATTCTCTGCCTGCTCCTCAGGTCATGCACACACACACACACACACACACACACACAGACACACACAGGCAGTATAGAGAGGAGCGTCACAGTGTTTCTGAGGTCATACCCTGGTTTGTCCATCTCAGTCAGTGTCGGCCTGAGGGCCGGACTATTAATAAACACAATGTTGACAAGAATCTACCTCCTGTGTGGACAAACCTGCTGCTCTGGTGTCTGTCCTGTAGGAGGACTTCCTGTCCTGTAGGAGGACTTCCTGTTCTGAAGCTTCATGTCTGTCCTGTAGGAGGACTTCCTGTTCTGAAGCTTCATGTCTGTCCTGTAGGAGGACTTCCTGTCCTGTAGGAGGACTTCCTGTTCTGAAGCTTCATGTCTGTCCTGTAGGAGGACTTCCTGTTCTGAAGCTTCATGTCTGTCCTGTAGGAGGACTTCCTGTTCTGAAGCTTCATGTCTGTCCTGTAGGAGGACTTCCTGTTCTGAAGCTTCATGTCTGTCCTGTAGGAGGACTTCCTGTCCTGTAGGAGGACTTCCTGTTCTGAAGCTTCATGTCTGTCCTGTAGGAGGACTTCCTGTTCTGAAGCTTCATGTCTGTCCTGTAGGGGGACTTCCTGTTCTGAAGCTTCATGTCTGTCCTGTACGACTTCCTCCTCTGTTCTGAAGCTTCATGTCCAAATGAAGAATGTCTGTTTTGCTCCTGATGGAGTCAGGAATCTCTCAGATGGCCCATATAAAAAACAGGAGCCTGTTGTTAGCATGAAGGCTGTTTATATGTGCTTTTGATATGACAGGGAGATAAGTAACTGATGACCTCCATGAAGTAGGTTAGCACATGACAAGTATTACCACGAGTGAAGAGGCCTTGATGTTAAGAGATAGCCTAGCTTGAAGTATGTCCAAGGTTCGAGGCTTAGTTAGCCTAGCCTAGCTCCTCTGCTTGGGTCAGTAGAGTTTGTTAAGAGTGAATCTCTCATAGCTTGGATCCTGAACCCTCCTATAATGAGCTGAAGAATGGATGAACTGTGTTTCAAGTGTTCCCTATGTTCACACCTCCCTGTATAGTGAACTATGTTGATGTTGGGGTTCCCTATCTTGGTAAAGACACCAAAACTACACCCCTTGATCTACTACAGAGGGATATGCTGGGCAGTGTGTTAACATTAGGCAGTTACGTGACTCTTATGGAGTTTATCATTTCAAGGGAAATTGTGAGTGTGTTCTTGCTACTGCCCAGCTGTCTATAGAGTTCTGCTGTTTACCCACGTCAACCATTCAGTGTCTTTTTGGTTTTAGACAATGTGATATGAAAAGAGAATGTGTATGATTTCATATGATTTAATGTGATAACCATATTAATATGATGGGTCAGATGGCTCAGCGGGTTAAGGCAGTGTCCTCATGAGCGGAAGGTTGTGAGTTTGAACCCCGGCTGTGGCTATGTGATGTTGTGTCCTGGGGCAAGGCACTTCACCCTACTTGCCTCAGGGAAAATGTCTCTGTACTGTAAGTCACTCTACATAAGAGCGTCTGCTAAATGTAATATGCATTTTGATCTCAAATGGAATTTTTCAGAATGTTGCCACAGGTGGGATAAGTCATCATTTTTCAAAATGGGATGCATAGTTTTCACCCGGTCCCTAATGTGACCCTGCAAATTTTCTGAAGCCTAAGAGGTGAAAAAATAATAACACAAATAAATAATTACATAAATGTGAGATTACAATAGGTTGCGCTATTGTCAAAGGCTCATAGCTGTTAACCATGAGTGGTGAATTGGAGAGTGAAAGAGTAGAGAGCAGAGAGAACCAGAACATGAAGGAGTTGGACGTTGAGTTGAGAATTTTTGTTTGAGAATACTGGGTTCACAGTCCCTTTAATACCCGACTATTAACTGTAAAAACAACCAACCAGACCCATACAGACTCTTCTTATCAACACACAGCACGACTACACAACACAACAGGAAGTCACTAAAGCAGAATAAAGGAAACAATGACTTCATGCAGCTATATCAGTCTTTAGCATATAAGGAGTGGAGTAACAGGGTGTTTCCCAGGGTACACCAGGGTTCATCCACCCTAGAGCTCTAGATAGGGGTTCAGATGTAGGGCTTCGAGTTTAGGGACTGAGAGGCCAGGTAACGCTGTCCTGGAGGAACCCTGTCCTGGAGGAACCCTGTCCTGGAGGAACCCTGTCCTGGAGGAACCCTGTCCTGGAGGAGCCCTGTCCTGGAGGAACCCTGTCCTGGAGGAACCCTGTCCTGGAGGAACCCTGTCCTGGAGGAACCCTGTCCTGGAGGAGACCTGTCCTGGAGGAACCCTGTCCTGGAGGAACCCTGTCCTGGAGGAACCCTGTCCTGGAGGAACCCTGTCCTGGAGGAGACCTGTCCTGGAGGAGCCCTGTCCTGGAGGAGACCTGTCCTGGAGGAGACCTGTCCTGGAGGAACCCTGTCCTGGAGGAACCCTGTCCTGGAGGAGACCTCTCCTGGAGGAGACCTGTCCTGGAGGAACCCTGTCCTGGAGGAGCCCTGTCCTGGAGGAACCCTGTCCTGGAGGAGACCTCTCCTGGAGGAGACCTCTCCTGGAGGAACCCTGTCCTGGAGGAACCCTGTCCTGGAGGAACCCTGTCCTGGAGGATTCCTGTCCTTGAGGATTCCTGTTCTGGAGGAACCCTGTTCTGGAGGAGCCCTGTCCTGGAGGAACCCTGTCCTGGAGGATTCCTGTCCTGGAGGAACCCTGTCAAGGAGGAACCCAGTCCTGGAGGAACCCTGTCCTGGAGGATTCCTGTCCTTGAGGATTCCTGTCCTGGAGGATTCCTGTTCTGGAGGAACCCTGTTCTGGAGGAGCCCTGTCCTGGAGGAGACCTGTCCTGGAGGAACCCTGTCCTGGAGGAACCCTGTCCTGGAGGAACCCTGTCCTGGAGGAGCCCTGTCCTGGAGGAGACCTGTCCTGGAGGAGCCCTGTCCTGGAGGAGCCCTGTCCTGGAGGAGACCTGTCCTGGAGGAACCCTGTCCTGGAGGAACCCTGTCCTGGAGGAACCCTGTCCTGGAGGAGCCCTGTCCTGGAGGAGACCTGTCCTGGAGGAGCCCTGTCCTGGAGGAGACCTGTCCTGGAGGAGCCCTGTCCTGGAGGAACCCTGTCCTGGAGGATTCCTGTCCTGGAGGAACCCTGTCCTGGAGGAACCCTGTCCTGGAGGAACCCTGTCCTGGAGGAACCCTGCTAACGATGCAAGGAAACAGATAGAGGGCCAAGCTGTGATGACATCATAGAACAGTGGAACTGAGCCACTAAGAGACACTTCCTCCTGAAGTCCCCGTCTGCACCTGGCCAAAACTGCTCTCTGCATCCTGTGCCCCTAAAATCTGCACACATACACACACACACACACACACACACACACACACACACACACAGACAGACATTCAAGTCACCAGCAAGGTGTCTTCACAGCAGTTCAGTCAGATGTTTGGTGTGGTGGGAACACTGTTTATGGAGGATCAAGCCAGTTCCTCAGTGTTCCTCTGTGTTCCTCAGTGTTCCTCTGTGTTCCTCTGATGTTCCTCTGATGTTCCTCTGATGTTCCTCTGATGTTCCTCTGTGTTCCTCTGTGTTCCTCTGATGTTCCTCAGTGTTCCTCTGTGTTCCTCTGTGTTCCTCAGTGTTCCTCTGTGTTCCTCTGATGTTCCTCTGATGTTCCTCTGATGTTCCTCTGTGTTCCTCTGTGTTCCTCTGATGTTCCTCAGTGTTCGTCAGTGTTCTTCAGTGTTCCTCAGTGTCCCTCAGTGTTCGTCAGTGTTCGTCAGTGTTCGTCAGTGTTCCTCAGTGTCCCTCTGTGTTCCTCAGTGTTCCTTAGTGTTCCTCAGTGTTCCTCAGTGTTCCTCTCTGTTCCTCTGTGTTCCTCAGTGGTGTTACTCTCTGTTCCTCAGTGTTCCTCAGTGTTCCTCTGTGTTCCTCAGTGTTCCTCAGTGTTCCTCTCTGTTCCTCAGTGTTCCTCAGTGTTCCTCAGTGTTCCTCTGTGTTCCTCAGTGTTCCTCTGTGTCTCTCAGTGTTCCTCAGTGTTCCTCTGTGTTCCTCAGTGTTCCTCTGTGTTCCTCAGTGTTCCTCTGTGTTCCTCTCTATTCCTCTGATGTTTCTGTGTGTGATGGTGAACCTGTGACTGCTAGCTACAGATGTAGGCCTCGCCCCAGCCTCTCTCTTCAGCAGCCTCGCCCCAGCCTCTCTCTTCAGCAGCCTCACCCCAGCCTCTCTCTTCAGCAGCCTCGCCCCAGCCTCTCTGTTCAGCAGCCTCCCCCCAGCCTCTCTCTTCAGCAGCCTCTCTAGCCTCAGACTATTGCAGCCTCACACCAGTCTCCCCCCCAGTCAGCAGACAGTTGAATGCTGAGTTCTCTCTCAGATTATTTTCCTATTTTGTCTGGCTCACATTAGCCATGTCAGAGATGCCGAGGCAGCAGTCATGACTGGCTGGAACACATTACGCTGTGGAGGTTCCTGTGTGCAACGCATTCTCACTAGAGCGTGTGTGTGTGTCAGTGTGTGTGTGTGGGGGGGGAAGCCACACACTGTGAGGGAACGAGAGTGGGAGACAGAGAACACGCTTAATGGAGAATGAACGAGGGCGAAAGAGCAAAGAGAGAGACAGGAAGGAGAGTCTAACACTTTTATGACCGTATTCATACTTTTACAGCCCAACTCTGTCAAACAGAGGTGTTCAGTATGTGACCTGGACACAGTGTGAGCTAAGAAAGAGATCTGCTTCAGCTACACACTGGAGATCTGCTCCAGCTACACACTGGAGATCTGCTCCAGCTTCACACTGGAGATCTGCTTCAGCTACACACTGGAGATCTGCTCCAGCTACACACTGGAGATCTGCTCCAGCTACACACTGGAGATCTGCTCCAGCTACACACTGGAGATCTGCTCCAGCTTCACACTGGAGATCTGCTCCAGCTACACACTGGAGATCTGCTCCAGCTTCACACTGGAGATCTGCTCCAGCTACACACTGGAGATCTGCTCCAGCTTTACACTGGAGATCTGCTCCAACTACACACTGGAGATCTGCTCCAGCTTCACACTGGAGATCTGCTCCAGCTTCACACTGGAGATCTGCTCCAGCTACATACTGGAGATCTGCTCCAGCTACACACTGGAGATCTGCTCCAGCTACACACTGGAGATCTGCTCCAGCTTCACACTGGAGATCTGCTCCAGCTACACACTGGAGATCTGCTCCAGCTGGAGATCTGCTCCAGCTACACACTGGAGATCTGCTCCAGTTACACACTGGAGATCTGCTCCAGCTTCACACTGGAGATCTGCTCCAGCTTCACACTGGAGATCTGCTTCATCAAACCACTGGTCTTCAATCTGGCCCCTGCCCCCTGCCTCTGGCCCCTGCCCCCTGCCCCTGCCCCCTGCCCCTGCCTCTGGTCCCTGCTCAGGTTGTTAGGTCCTCATGCTTCAACACAGATAGGTTACCTAGGGTTACAACCTGGTTGCCGTGGTGCCCATGTTGCTTCTCCTGGCTAAGATGTCTAGCATGGATGTGGTGGAGTCCTCTCACACACCAGCCTCACACGCACACACACACACATGCAAATGTAACCAGCTGTAAAGTACTATTGTAATAGATAAGCCTGCAATTCAGAATTAGTCCCATTCACCTCTGCTGTTCCTTGGAAATGCTTCGAAAGCTGTAAACAGCTGACCATAAACCAACAGGCTAATAGAGGCCATTGATTGGCCAAGAGCAAAGATGGAGGCCTACAATTGGCCAGCAACAGGGAGTGAGGGTCATGACTCAGAAGGGTATGACTGATGACATGAGAGAGGTGGGGCGGGGAGAGAGAGAGGGAAGAGAGGAAAGAGAAGAAGAGAGAGATCGATACTGAGGCAGAGTTGAGGGAGATTCTGACAAAAAGAAAGAGAGATGGAGAGACAGAGTTTTTGTGAAGGAGAGACTACAGAGGGGGAGAAGATTGAGAGAGAGAGGGAGGAGAGAGAGAGAGAGGAGAGAGGGAGGAGAGAGAGAGGGAGGAGAGAGAGAGAGAGGAGAGAGGGAGGAGAGAGAGAGGGAGGAGAGACCTTCTGGGACAGAAACAGTAAGAAGTGGACTTACGTAAGGAGAAAGATATTTGGAAGCAGGAAAGGGATGTAGAGGGGAAGAGGATGGGGGAAGTGGAGGGTGAGAGAGAGAGAGACAGAGACAGAGAGAGAGAGGTAGCAGTACCCTGGTTCAGTAGCAGTACCCTGGTTCAGTTGCAGTACCCTGGTTCAGTTGCAGTACTCTGGTTCAGTAGCAGTACCCTGGTTCAGTAGCAGTACCCTGGTTCAGTTGCAGTACTCTGGTTCAGTAGCAGAACCCTGGTTCAGTAACAGAACCCTGGTTCAGTAGCAGAACCCTGGTTCAGTTGCAGTACTCTGGTTCAGTAGCAGTACCCTGGTTCAGTAGCAGTACCCTGGTTCAGTTGCAGTACCCTGGTTCAGTAGCAGTACTCTGGTTCAGTAGCAGTATTAGTTCAAACTGAATTAAAACCACCACACCAAGCTCTGGATTTGACTGACGTCTGTCTTCTTCATCTCAAACATATCTCTACTTCTAACCTTTCTCCCAGATATATTTAAACATCTGGGCCCCAGGTTTGACCCAGGTTTGACCCATGTCCATGGCAGGTCAGGTAGTCAGAGCAGTGTAGCCTGGCTCTATACCCTGGTCTTGTCTTCATGCTGGTCTGACCCAGATCAGGTTTCAGTGGTAAAAGGCTGTGAAGGCCATTAGAGCCATGTGTTCCAACAGCAAGCAGCCGATTAGCCAATCCATGACGTACGCTGGGCCAGCAGGAAGCATTCCTGGCCTTAAAGATATCTGTCTGTCTGTGTCTGTCTCTGTGTGTGTGTGTGTGTGTGTGTGTGTGTGTGTGTGTGTGTGTGTGTGTGTGTGTGTGTGTGTGTCTGTCTGTCTGTCTGTGTCTGTCTGTGTGTGTGTGTGTGTCTGTCTGTCTGTCTGTCTGTCTCTGTGTCTGTCTGTGTGTGTGTCTGTCTATGTCTGTCTGTCTGTGTGTCTGTCTGTCTGTCTGTCTGTCTGTCTGTCTGTGTCTGTCTGTCTGTCTGTCTGTCTGTCTGTCTGTGTGTCTGCGGCCCTGTTCACATGCTCGCTCGCCCACACACTCTCTCTGGAATGGTCCTGGTCACTTCCTGCTCTCTGATTGGCTCAGGTCTTTTGAACGGTCCACATCATAAAGAGCATCTGTGGTGATATAACGGCTGTTTTCCAAAAACGAATCCTTGAAATTCTACACACGATACCCTATAATGATAACATGAAAAACGTTGAGTTTACATTTTTTGCAAATATATATATAAAAATAATAATAAAAATATATATAAATAAGAATAATAACTAAAGAGTAACATGAGCTTCATATCCTTTGACACTGAACCCTGAGCTCAGGTGCTTCCTGCTCCACTGGTGATCCTTGAGATGTTTCTACATCTTGATCTGAGTCCACTGGTGGTGACTTCAGTTGATTGGACGGGATTTGGAGAGGCACACACCTGTCTGTAAGGTCTCTTAGCAGAGGCAGGGGTTAGCAGAGGCAGGGGTTAGCAGAGGCAGGGGGTTAGCAGAGGCAGGAGTTAGCAGGGTTAGCAGAGGCAGGAGTTAGCAGAGGCAGGAGTTAGCAGAGGCAGGAGTTAGCAGGGTTAGCAGAGGCAGGAGTTAGCAGGGTTAGCAGGGTTAGCAGAGGCAGCAGTTAGCAGAGGCAGAGGGTTAGCAGAGGCAGGAGTTAGCAGAGGCAGGAGTTAGCAGAGGCAGGGGGTTAGCAGAGGCAGGAGTTAGCAGAGGCAGGAGTTAGCAGTGGCAGGGGTTTAGCAGAGGCAGGGGGTTAGCAGAGGCAGGGGGTTAGCAGAGGCAGGGGTTTAGCAGAGGCAGGGGGTTAGCAGAGGCAGGAGTTAGCAGTGGCAGGAGTTAGCAGAGGCAGGGGGTTAGCAGAGGCAGGAGTTAGCAGAGGCAGGAGTTAGCAGAGGCAGGGGGTTAGCAGAGGCAGGAGTTAGCAGTGGCAGGAGTTAGCAGAGGCAGGAGTTAGCAGAGGCAGGGGGTTAGCAGAGGCAGGAGTTAGCAGAGGCAGGAGTTAGCAGGGTTAGCAGAAGCCTGACATGGTTGGAGCTCCTGCAGGATGCTGATGTCGCTCACAAACTTGTTCACTTGGGTGGGATCTTCATCTGGCCTGGCTTTGCACTCTGTCAGGAATCTGGCTGTACAAGGCTGGTTCCCTGTCCTCACACACACACACACACACACACACACACACACACACGTTCTGAAGAGGACGAGCAAAGAACAGAGGGAGCAGAGGGATCTGGACAGGAAGTCAGACGTCATCTGGGGGCTGTGATGTCATTCCAGGAAGCATGAAGCACAGCCCTTCTCTTCTCTTTCGTCACACGCTCACACACAGTTCCTCTCACTTCCTGTACACCCCCTCACTTCCTGTACGTCTCACTTTCTCACCGTCTTTGCCTCGTCAAAGTGGGGAAATTTGTAACTCATATTTACACCCCCCCATGCCCCTCCCCCATCTTCCCCTCTCTCCTCTTTGACTCTCACCCTCCCTCTCTCCATCCCTCTGCCCTCTCTATCCCTCCCCCTGACTCCTCCCCCCTCCTTCTCTGTGGTTGGCCAGGTGGAGGAGGGAAGAGGAAGGGGAGGAGTAAGAAATGGAAGGAGATTCTTCGTTTTCCCCACATCAGTCAGTGTGTGCAGCTGGGGCACAGTATCGGTGAGTACCCTGCTCTTTCATGGTTTAGGGTTAGCACCCTGCTAGAGGCTAATGTGTGTCTGTCTGTGTGTGGTGTGTGTGTCTGTGTGTGTGGTGTGCGTGTGTGGTGTGTGTGTGTGGTGTGTGGTGTGTGGTGTGTGTGTGTGTGTGTGTGTGTGTGTGTGTGTGGTGTGTGTGTTTTTCCTCAGAGAGGGACTACATGAGTCTGTGTCAGAAGCAGCCCATTGGTAGTCTGCTGTTCCGCCTCTACTGTGAGACCAGACCTGAGCTGCTGAGATGCATCCATCTGCTGGACGCTTTGGTACACACACACACACACACACACACACACACACACACACACATCCAGACACACACACACACACATCCAGATACACACACACACACACATCCACACACACACCACACACACATCCACACACACACATCCAGATACACACACACACATCCACACACACACTACACACACACCACACACACACACACACGCACATCCAGACACACACACATCCAGACACACACACACACTCACACACACATCCAGACACATCCACACAGCCACACACCTCATGAACACACACACACCTCATCCATCCCTCCATCCATCCATCCCTCCATCCATCCCTCCATCCATCCCTCCCTCCATCCCTCCATCCATCCCTCCATCCCTCCATCCATCCCTCCATCCCTCCATCCATCCCTCCATCCATCCATCCCTCCATCCATCCCTCCATCCATCCATCCCTCCATTCCTCCATCCATCCCTCCATCCCTCCATCCATCCCTCCATCCCTCCATCCATCCCTCCATCCCTCCCTCCATCCATCCCTCCATCCATCCATCCCTCCATCCATCCCTCCATCCCTCCATCCATCCCTCCATCCCTCCATCCATCCCTCCATCCATCCATCCCTCCATTCCTCCATCCATCCCTCCATCCATCCCTCCATCCATCCATCCCTCCATTCCTCCATTCCTCCATCCATTCCTCCATCCCTCCATCCATCCCTCCATCCATCCATCCCTTCATTCCTCCATCCATCCATCCCTCCATCTATCCCTCCATCCATCCATCCACCATTTCTGTGTCCATCTCTCTAACTCCCCCTCCAGGGTAGAGAGAGAGAGAGACTGCCTGGGAGAGAGAGAAAGAGAGACTGCCTGGGAGAGAGAGAAAGAGAGACTGCCTGGGAGAGAGAGAAAGAGAGACTGCCTGGGAGAGAGAGAGACTGCCTGGGAGAGAGAGAGAGACTGCCTGGGAGAGAGAGAGACTGCCTGGGAGAGAGAGAGACTGCCTGGGAGAGAGAGAGAGACTGCCTGGGAGAGAGAGAGAGACTGCCTGGGAGAGAGAGAGACTGCCTGGGAGAGAGAGAGAGACTGCCTGGGAGAGAGAGAGACTGCCTGGGAGAGAGAGAGAGACTGCCTGGGAGAGAGAGAGAGACTGCCTGGGAGAGAGAGAGACTGCCTGGGAGAGAGAGAGGTTTATGTTTTTGTTTTAATGAACCTTTATTGCTCCATTATGGGTTACCTGTGTGGTTACCTGTGTGGTTACCTGTATGGTTACCTGTGTGGTTACCTGTGTGGTTACCTGTGTGGTTACCTGTATGGTTACCTGTGTGGTTACCTGTGTGGTTACCTGTATGGTTACCTGTATAGTTACCTGTGTGGTTACCTGTGTGGTTACCTGTATGGTTACCTGTGTGGTTACCTGTATAGTTACCTGTGTGGTTACCTGTGTGGTTACCTGTGTGGTTACCTGTGTGGTTACCTGTATGGTTACCTGTGTGGTTACCTGTGTGGTTACCTGTGTGGTTACCTGTGTGGTTACCTGTGTGGTTACCTGTATGGTTACCTGTGTGGTTACCTGTATGGTTACCTGTGTGGTTACCTGTGTGGTTACCTGTATGGTTACCTGTATAGTTACCTGTGTGGTTACCTGTGTGGTTACCTGTATGGTTACCTGTATGGTTACCTGTATAGTTACCTGTGTGGTTACCTGTATAGTTACCTGTGTGGTTACCTGTGTGGTTACCTGTGTGGTTACCTGTATGTTTACCTGTATGGTTACCTGTATGGTTACCTGTATGGTTACCTGTATGGTTACCTGTGTGGTGCACTATTCACTGAGCACAACAATACGTCAGGAAATAAAAACCAATCGAAAACCAACACCAAAGAGAGTGTGTGTGTGTGTAGGTGCGTGTGTGTGTGTGGGTGCGCATGTGTGTGTGTGTGTGTGTGTGTGTGTGTGGGTGGGTGTGGGTGTGGGTGTCGGTGTGTGTGGGTGTGTGTGTGTGGGGGTGCGTGCGTGTGTGTGTGTGGGTGGGTGTGGGTGTGTGTGTGGGTGTGGGTGTGTGTGGGTGTGGGTGCTACACGCACAGAGAGAAAGATGCCCCTTTCAGAAAACCGGGAAATTAGAGAAAGTGAGTGTTTTAGTGGGAGTCAAATAACAAGACACAATCCCAATGGAGCTGGTGTGTGTGTGGGTGTGTGTGTGTGTATGTGTGTGTGTGTTGGCAGGAATGTGCTTAGGGGTCCCCATGGCTCTTCTTACGTCAGTGGAAGGGTGTAGGTGTGGGTGTTTGGGTGTGTGAGGGTGTGTGTGTGTGTGTGTGTGGGGGGGGGGGGGGGGGTGTGCGCTTATGAGGATTTGAGAAGGAACTGGATCCCAACACACACAACCACACACTCACACACACTCACACACACACACACACACACACACACACACACAAGCCATATGATTCTTATCCTCAGGGTTCAGCCAAAGGAAGTGGAGACGCCCTTTTGGCCTTTTGGCAGTAGAATGCCACCGTCACACACACACACACACCTACTGTATGTCAGTTACAAATCAATGCAGACTATTCCCTTTTTTACTTAATTATATTTGTGTTTTTTGTGATTGGGGTCTATAGAGACATTGTTGCACCCATAAGTGACGCTGGTGCTTTTTAAAGCCTGCATGTGTGTGAGTGTGTGTGTGAGTGTGTGAGTGTGTGTGCGAGCGTGTGTGTAACGGAAAGCTGGTGACGCTAGTCTGACACGCTGTGACACTCCAGGACCTGCTGGAATCCCACCGTGTTTGCTGTGTGGTTGCCAGGCAACATGGGGTCACATATGGACCAGCAGTGTATGTCTGTGTGTGTGTGTGTGTGTGTGTGTGCGTGTCTGTGTGCGCGTTGGTGTGTGTGTGCGTGGGTGTGTGCGTGCGTGGGTGGGTGTGTGTGTGTGTGTGTGTGTGTGTGTGAGCGTGTGTGTGCGTGTGCGTGGGTGTGTGTGTGCGTGTGCGTGGGTGTGTGTGAGCGAGGGAGGGAGGGAGGGAGGGAGGGACACAGGAGAGGGAGAAAGATGGAAAGACAGACAGGGAGAGTTAGACTGAGACGGTGTACATGACCTTTGTGTCTCATTGGTTTTCGCCACGATCCTCCATACCACACACACACACACACACACACACACACCCCTCCACACACACACACACACACACACACACCCCTCCACACACACACACACACACCCCTCCACACACACACACCCCTCCACACACACACACCCACACACACACCCACGCACACACACCCCTCCACACACACACACCCACACACACACCTCTCCACACACACACACCCACACACACACACCCACGCACACACACCCCTCCACACACACACACACACACACACACACACACACACACACACACACACACACCCCTCCACACACACACACACACACACACACACCCCTCCACACACACACACCCCCACACACACCCACACACCCACACAGCCTTTCTGAAGCCATGTTCTGCTGGGCTGGGGTCATCTTGTCCTGTTGTGTTCCAGGAGGACTTTGAGATGACCCCAGATGAACAGCTGAGGAGCAGGGGAGAGCAGATCATCAGAACCTTCCTCTCTAAAGACGTGAGTGTTCTCCTGATCTTCCACAGCCTGGAGGGATGGTACACTGCCCATCCACTATCTAACTTGTGTGTGTGTGTGTGTGTCTGTGTGTGTGTGTGTGTGTGTGTGTGTGTGTGTGTGTGTCTGTGTGTGTGTCTGTGTGTGTGTGTGTGTCTGTGTGTGTGTCTGTGTGTGTGTGTGTGCAGTCGTCAGAGTGCGTCGAGGCAGCAGTGGTTCTTGCTGAGCAGTGCAGAGAGAACCTGGAGCGGAGCCCCTCTAAAGAGATCTTCAGTGGCTGCTGCAAGTGAGTGGACTCTGTCTCTCTCTCTCTCTGTCTCTCTCTCTCTCTGTCTCTCTCTGTCTCTCTCTCTCTCTGTCTCTGTCTCTCTCTGTCTCTCTCTCTGTCTCTCTCTGTCTCTGTCTCTCTCTGTCTCTCTCTCTGTCTCTCTCTCTCTCTCTCTGTCTCTCTCTGTCTCTCTCTCTGTCTCTCTCTGTCTCTGTCTCTCTCTGTCTCTCTCTCTGTCTCTCTCTGTCTCTCTCTGTCTCTGTCTCTCTCTCTGTCTCTCTCTCTGTCTCTCTCTCTGTCTCTCTCTGTCTCTGTCTCTCTCTCTCTGTCTCTCTCTCTCTCTCTCTCTGTCTCTCTCTGTCTCTCTCTCTGTCTCTCTCTCTCTCTCTCTGTCTCTCTCTCTGTCTCTCTCTGTCTCTCTCTCTCTCTGTCTCTCTCTCTCTCTCTCTCTATCTCTCTCTCTGTCTCTCTCTCTGTCTCTCTCTCTGTCTCTCTCTGTCTCTGTCTCTCTCTCTCTGTCTCTCTCTCTCTCTCTCTCTCTGTCTCTGTCTCTCTCTGTATCTCTCTCTGTCTCTCTGTGTGGCCTTTCTCTCTCTCTCACGCTGTCTGTCTCTTTCCGTCTCTCTCTCCCTCCCTCGTCCTCATCAGGACAGGACTGTTCCAGAAGTGTATCTAGGCTTGGCACAGACATGGCTTGGTGTTAGCAGCAGGTCAGCCCATGCTGAGGAAGTGCCTCTCTTATCTTCAAACTGAACTGCTCTCTTATCTAACTAGAGCTCTGGGACCAATGACCAAATATAGGGCCTGTCTACTGGAAGGAACACTACTCTTCTGGGGAATTGTGTGTGTTTGTGTGATGTCACTGATTGTGTGTGTGTGTGTGTTTGTGTGATGTCACTGATTGTGTGTGTGTTTGTGTGATGTCACTGATTGTGTGTGTGTTTGTGTGATGTCACTGATTGTGTGTGTGTGTGATGTCACTGATTGTGTGTGTTTGTGTGATGTCACTGATTGTGTGTGTGATGTCACTGATTGTGTGTGTGATGTCACTGATTGTGTGTGTGTTCCCAGGGCTCTTCATGACTATCTGAGTGGAGCTGCTTTCTCTGACTATCAGAACAGCATGTACTTTGACCGCTTCCTGCAGTGGAAAATGCTAGAAAGGTGAGGCTTTCTGAACTGATGCTGCCCTCATGTTCACCCAACCTCCCCCCCACACCCCCACCCTCCTGGACCCACCCTCCTGGACCCACCCCACACCCCCCCCCCCCCCCCCCAGCTCAAGATGATGGTGGTTCAACATGTTTCCTCTTTGTGTTTCAGACAGCCGATCACTAAAGACACCTTCAGACAGTACAGAGTGTTGGGGAAGGGAGGGTT
Source organism: Neosalanx taihuensis (assembly GCA_030340665.1). NCBI lineage: Eukaryota > Metazoa > Chordata > Actinopteri > Osmeriformes > Salangidae > Neosalanx > Neosalanx taihuensis. The sequence goes on from CM059309.1 coordinate 648,658, forward strand.
TGGAGAGGTGAGGCTTCCTGCTGTGATCTCATCATGATGATGCTAACCAGGAGGAAGATGATGACGATGTGTGTGTGTGTGCTAGGTGTGTGCGTGTCAAGTGAGAGCCACAGGGAAGATGTACGCCTGTAAGAAACTGGAGAAGAAGAGGATCAAGAAGAGGAAGGGCGAGTCCATGGCCCTGAACGAGAAGCAGATCCTCGAGAGGGTCAACAGTCGCTTCGTTGTGAGTGTTTCTCTAGAACGGATACTCCAGAACTGTTCTATAGTCTAATCTCTCTAGAATGGATACTCCAGAACTGTTCTATAGTCTAGTCTCTCTAGAACTGATACTCCAGAACTGTTCTATAGTCTAGTCTCTCTAGAACTGATACTCCAGAACTGTTCTATAGTCTAGTCTCTCTAGAACTGATACTCCAGAACTGTTCTATAGTCTAGTCTCTCTAGAACTGATACTCCAGAACTGTTCTATAGTCTAGTCTCTCTAGAACTGATACTCCAGAACTGTTCTATAGTCTAATCTCTCTAGAACTGATACTCCAGAACTGTTCTATAGTCTAGTCTGTCTAGAACTGATACTCCAGAACTGTTCTATAGTCTAGTCTCTCTAGAACTGATACTCCAGAACTGTTCTATAGTCTAGTCTCTCTAGAACTGATACTCCAGAACTGTTCTATAGTCTAGTCTCTCTAGAACTGATACTCCAGAACTGTTCTATAGTCTAATCTCTCTAGAACTGATACTCCAGAACTGTTCTATAGTCTAATCTCTCTAGAACTGATACTCCAGAACTGTTCTATAGTCTAATCTCTCTAGAACTGATACTCCAGAACTGTTCTATAGTCTAGTCTCTCTAGAACTGATACTCCAGAACTGTTCTATAGTCTAGTTTCTCTAGAACTGATACTCCAGAACTGTTCTATAGTCTAGTCTCTCTAGAACTGATACTCCAGAACTGTTCTATAGTCTAATCTCTCTAGAACTGATACTCCAGAACTGTTCTATAGTCTAGTCTCTCTAGAACTGATACTCCAGAACTGTTCTATAGTCTAGTCCTGTCCTGTACCTCTTGTCTCTCCAGGTGAGTCTAGCGTACGCCTATGAGACCAAAGATGCTCTATGTCTGGTCCTGACCATCATGAATGGAGGAGATCTGAAGTTCCACATCTACAACATGGGAACTCCTGGCTTCGAGAAGGACAGGGTCCAGTTCTACGCTGCCCAGATCTGCTGTGGCCTCCACCACCTGCACAGGGAGGCCATCGTCTACAGGTGTGTGTGTGTGACTGTGTGTGTGTGTGGCTGTGTGTGTGTGTGGCTGTGTGTGTGTGTGTCACACTGTGTAATGAACATCCACAGCTCACTCTGTCTCTCTTCCAGGGATTTAAAACCAGAGAATATTCTGTTAGATGATAACGGTGAGTTTACACTCTCTTTCACCTTTTGAATAAAGATGCTTCAACACATCTAGAGTCTATCTGAACACAGTTCAGAGGCGTGTCACTGTTTTAATGACCCGCTGACCCCTGACCTCTCACCTCTGACAGGACACATCCGTATCTCTGACCTGGGCCTGGCCATCAAAGTACCTGACGGGGATCTGATCAGAGGACGAGTGGGAACAGTGGGCTACATGGGTGAGCACCCCCATTATGATACACACACACACACAGCTGAAACACACACACAGCTGAAACACACACACACAGCTGAAACACACACACAGCTGAAACACACACACACAGCTAAAACACACACAGCTGTAACACACACACACAGCTAAAACACACACACACCTGTAACACACACACAGCTGTAACACACACACACAGTTTAAACACACACAGCTGTAACACTCACACACAGCTGAAACACACACACACAGCTGTAACACACACACACACACAGCTGAAACACACACACACAGCTGAAACACACACAGCTGTAACACACACACACAGCTAAAACACACACACACCTGTAACACACACACAGCTGTAACACACACACACAGTTTAAACACACACAGCTGTAACACTCACACACAGCTGAAACACACACACACAGCTGAAACACACACAGCTGTTACACACAGCTGCTGCACATGATGTTTTGACAGGATCCAAATGAACCAGGTCCTGAGTCCAGAAGGCTGTTAGAGGGTCACATGATCAGCCCCTTGATGTGAACGTGTGTGTGTGTGTGTGTGTGTGTGTGTGTGTGTGTGTGCGTGCGTGCAGCTCCAGAGGTGATCAATAACGAGCGTTACGGCATGAGCCCTGATTGGTGGGGGCTGGGCTGCCTGATCTACGAGATGACAGCCGGGCGATCGCCCTTCCGCGCCCGCAAAGAGCGGGTGAAGAGGGAGGAGGTGGAGAAGAGGGTGCAGGAGGAAGAGGAGGAGTACAGTGACAGATTCACAGAGGACACCAAGGCCATCTGCAGGATGGTGAGGAAGGACCCATGGACCAGCTGAGGACGGTGTGACTGAAGTTAGACTGAAAACCTGAAAGTGATATTGAAAATCCCCGCCCCTCTCCCTCTCTCTCTCCATCTCTCTCCCTCTCTCTCTCCATCTCTCTCTCTCTCTCTCTCTCTCTCTCTCCATCTCTCTCCATCTCTCTCTCTCTCTCTTTTTCTCCATCTCTCTCGCTCTCTCCATCTCTCTCTCCCTCTCTCCATCGCTCTCTCTCTCCATCTCTCTCTCCCTCTCTTTCTGTCCATCTCTCTCCATCTCTCTCCCTCTCACTCCACTCACTCTTTCCCTCTCTCTCTTTTTCTATCCATCTCTCTCTCCATCTCTCTCTCCATCTCTCTCTCTCTCCATCTCTCTTTCTCTCTCTCTCTCTCCATCTCTCTCTCTCCCTTTCTCTACCTCCCTCCCTCCCCCCCTCTCTAGTTGCTGACCAAAGACCCTAAGCATCGTCTGGGCTGTCTGGCAGAGGGGGTGGCTGGGATCCAGGCTCACCCCTTCTTCAAGAACATCAACTTCAAGAGGCTGGAGGCTGGAATCATGGACCCCTCCTTCGTCCCTGATGTAAGAGCCAGCTGCTGACCCCAGCAGGCCCTCATACACACACCTGCTCTCCTCCACCCAAAACACCCAAGATGAAGATCTTACATTTACAGAAGGAGGTCTATACACTGTTTATACGCCATACATATGTTCTCCTCTCCTCCCTCCTCTCCTCCTCTCCCTCCTCTCCTCCTCTCCCTCCTCTCCTCCTCTCCTCCCTCCTCTCCTCCTCTCCTTTCCTCCTCTCCTCCCTCCTCTCCTCCTCTCCTCTCCTCCTCTCCTCCCTCCTCTCCTCCTCTCCTCTCCTCCTCTCCTCTCCTCCTCTCCTCCTCTCCTCTCCTCCTCTCCTCTCCTCCTCTCCTCCCTCCTCTCCTCCTCTCCTCTCCTCCTCTCCTCTCCTCCTCTCCTCCCTCCTCTCCTCTCCTCCCTCCTCTCCTCCTCTCCTCTCCTCCCTCCTCTCCTCCTCTCCTCCTCTCCTCTCCTCCTCTCCTCCTCTCCTCCTCTCCTCTCCTCCTCTCTCCTCTCCTCCTCTCCTCTCCTCCCTCCTCTCCTCTCCTCCTCTCCTCCTCTCCTCCCTCCTCTCCTCCTCTCCTCCCTTCTCTCCTCCTCTCCTCCTCTCCTCTCCTCCTCTCCTCTCCTCCTCTCCTCCCTCCTCTCCTCTCCTCCCTCCTCTCCTCCTCTCCTCCTCTCCTCTCCTCCCTCCTCTCCTCCTCTCCTCCTCTCCTCCTCTCCTCTCCTCCTCTCCTCCTCTCCTCCTCTCCTCTCCTCCTCTCCTCCTCTCCTCCTCTCCTCTCCTCCCTCCTCTCCTCTCCTCCTCTCCTCCTCTCCTCCCTCCTCTCCTCCTCTCCTCCCTTCTCTCCTCCTCTCCTCCCTCCTCTCCTCCCTCCTCTCCTCCTCTCCTCCCTCCTCTCCTCCTATCCTCCTCTCCTCCTCCTCTTCTCCTCTCCTCCTCTCCTCAGCCTCGAGCAGTGTACTGTAAGGATGTTCTGGACATAGAGCAGTTCTCCACAGTGAAGGGTGTCAATCTGGACCAAACAGACAACGACTTCTACTCCAAGTTTGCAACAGGCTGCGTGTCAATCCCATGGCAGAATGAGGTATAGTGTGTGTGTGTGTGTGTGTGTGTGTGTGTGTGTGTGTGTGTGTGTGTGTGTGTGTGTGTGTGTGTGTGTGTGTAGTTGCGTTTGGATTGACAAAACATACAAACGCAGAAGTTCTTTAAAAACTGTTCTTGAAAAAATGTCTCCCTCCCTTTTCCCCTCCTGATCTTCCTCCTTTTCTTCCTCCCTCTTGCCCCCTCTCCCTCCCTCCCTCCTCCCTCCCTCCTCCCTCCCTCCCCTCCCTCCCTCCTCCCTCCCTCCTCCTCCCTCCCTCCCTCCCTCCCTCCCTCCCCTCCCCTCTCTTTGGTAGATGATAGAGACTGAGTGCTTCAGTGATTTGAACGTGTTTGGGCCCCTGGGGTCCCGGCCCCCCGACCTGGACTGGTCCCTCCCCCCAGAGCCCCCCCGCCGCAGTCTGCTGGACCGAATCTTCAGGAGACACGTGAGGCTCACACACACACACGTGGAACAACACACAAATATGCATAGAACCACAAGGAGAACAAGCTTGTGTTGTGACAGACCTTTGTGTGTCTCTGTGTTCTGTATGTGACCCCCCCCCCCCCCCCCCCCCCCCAGCACCCAGAGGTGTCCATCGCTAACAGCCGGCTGCAGTCTTCCAGCGTGACCTCTGTGGACTCCATGTCCCACTCTGCCCCCTAGTGGCCGAGACCCTGTGTGGAGCTCACACTGAGAGGGAGGAGCGGAGACCACATACCTGCTGCTGATTAGTTTACACCTGGCCTGACCAGCTGTCAGTCATCCTGAGGGATCCCGCCCCCTTGGGGTCAGTCCAGGGGGACACACCTGACCCTTGACCTCTCACCCTGACCTAGGCCTTAGAGCTGAGGGGAGCGTGGGGTTTGAGGAAACTTTCAACAATGCAGAGACGTTTGGAAGTGTTCAGACAGTTCACCCCCCCCCCCCTCCTCTCAAGAGGGCTGGACTGAAGAAGAGCCACTGACGTCCATGTAAAGACATGAAGCTTATTCAGGGGATCCCCTGAGTGTGGAACACCACTGCACTGTGGAACACCACCGCACTGCGGGACACCACTGCACTGTGGGACACCACCGCACTGTGGAACACCACCGCACTGCGGGACACCACTGCACTGTGGGACACCACCGCACTGCGGGACACCACTGCACTGTGGAACACCACCGCACTGCGGGACAACCACTGCACTGTGGGACACCACTGCACTGTGGAACACCACCGCACTGCGGGACACCACTGCACTGTGGGACACCACCGCACTGTGGAACACCACGCACTGCGGGACACCACCGCACTGCGGGACACCACCGCACTGCGGGACACCACCGCACTGTGGGACACCACCGCACTGCGGATCACCACCGCACTGTGGAACACCACCGCACTGCGGGACACCACCGCACTGCAGGACACCACCGCACTGTGGAATACCACCGCACTGTGGAACACCTCCGCACTGTGGAACACCACTGCACTGCGGGACACCACCGCACTGTGGAACACCACTGCACTGTGGAACACCACTGCACTGCGGGACACCACCGCACTGTGGAACACCACTGCACTGCGGGACACCACCGCACTGTGGGACACCACCGCACTGCGGAACACCACTGCACTGCGGGACACCACTGCACTGCGGGACACCACCGCACTGCGGATCACCACCGCACTGTGGGACACCACCGCACTGCGGAACACCACTGCACTGCGGGACACCACCGCACTGCGGGACACCACCGCACTGTGGAACACAACAGGGAACACAGATGGGGTCTTTGTGGAAATATTGTTCTAGTTGTTGATGTTGTTTTTACAAAAGAGAAAAGTTCCACTCTGCATCACTGCATCACTGCATCACTGCAACACTGCATCACTGCAACACTGCATCACTGCAACACTGCAACACTGCATCACTGCAACACTGCATCACTGCATCACTGCAACACTGCAACACTGCATCACTGCATCACTGCAACACTGCAACACTGCATCACTGCATCACTGCAACACTGCATCACTCACACTCACTCTGGTGTTGTGCTCAACTACTTTTTGGCCTTCTTTTCTTCCTGTTTTTCTCTCTCTCTCTCTCTCTCTCTCTCTCTCTCTCAGCACACCACAACCACCTCAACACCACCTCAACACCCCCAACACGCTTAACACCCCCTCAACACCCTCAACACCACCTCAACACCACCTCAACACCCTCAACACCACCTCAACACCCTCAACACCACCTCAACACCCTCGACACCACCTCAACACCCTCAACACCACCTCAACACCACCTCAACACCCTAAACACCCTCAACACCACCTCAACACCCTCAACACCACCTCAACACCCTCAACACCACCTCAACACCCTCAACACCACCTCAACACCCTCGACACCACCTCAACACCCTCAACACCACCTCAACACCACCTCGAAACCCTAAACACCCTCAACACCACCTCAACACCCTCAACACCACCTCAACACCACCTCAACACCATGCACATTGCCATGTTTAACACTCAGGTCAAAGATCCAGCTATGTTGTGTGTCATTGTTTGTGTTCACTAAGCATCGTTAGGATCACCTCGGACTCGAACTCTGAAAAAATGTATGGTTCCTATCTTCCTATTGATCCTTCAAGTAATGTAAGTCTTCAACTGTGTCTCATCTGAAACACACACACACACACACACTCGAGCCTGTCATTGTTATGATATGAACACAATCTCACTTGGACTTCCTTCTTACAAAGTTACATTTCCAAAAACAGAAACCAGCCTGAATGCCATTTATCTACCTGTCTGTTTTATAGTAAACATGTTGTTCTGATCTCTGACATGTCCAGTATGATTCCTGTAGTGGCACCACAGCATGGTCTGTGTCTCTGACATGTCCAGTATGATTCCTGTAGTGGCACCACAGCATGGTCTGTGTCTCTGACATGTCCAGTATGATTCCTGTAGTGGCACCACAGCATGGTGGGAAAAGTGGTTTTGAGCGATCTGGACCACCTGAACGTTTGCACTATTAACTGTCCTGTCCTTTTTGTTTCCGTGGGAACCACACACACACACACACCCACACACAGTCTTTGGTTGGTCAGGAAGGAGCGGACTGGGGGAGTAAGGATGAGAGGGAGGAAGTGACTGGGGGAGTAAGGATGAGAGGGAGGATGTGACTGGGGGAGTAAGGATGAGAGGGAGGATGTGACTGGGGGAGTAAGGATGAGAGGGAGGATGTGACTGGGGGAGTAAGGATGAGAGGGAGGAAGTGACTGGGGGAGTAAGGATGAGAGGGAGGATGTGACTGGGGGAGTAAGGATGAGAGGGAGGATGTGACTGGGGGAGTAAGGATGAGAGGGAGGATGTGACTGGGGGAGTAAGGATGAGAGGGAGGATGTGACTGGGGGAGTAAGGATGAGAGGGAGGATGTGACTGGGGGAGTAAGGATGAGAGGGAGGATGAAGGTTCTGATCTCAGTACATGTAATGCTGAACACACTGGGCTGTTTCTACTAATAAAGCCTGATCTGAACATCTTAGACAGGGAGGGGCTGACAGACAGGGAGGGGCTGACAGACAGACAGGGGCTGACAGACAGACAGGGAGGGGCTGACAGACTGGGAGGGGCTGACAGACAGGGAGGGGCTGACAGACAGACAGGGGCTGACAGACAGACAGGGGCTGACAGACAGACAGGGAGGGGCTGACAGACTGGGAGGGGCTGACAGACTGGGAGGGGCTGACAGACTGGGAGGGGCTGACAGACAGACAGGGAGGGGCTGACAGACAGACAGGGAGGGGCTGACAGACAGGGGCTGACAGACTGGGAGGGGCTGACAGACAGACAGGGAGGGGCTGACAGACAGGGGCTGACAGACTGGGAGGGGCTGACAGACAGACATGCCTGACTTTATATTTACCTTTACATTTATTCATTTAGCAGACTAACTTACAGTAAGTACAGAGACATTCCCCCCTGAGGCAAGTAGGGTGAAGTGCCTTGCCCAAGGACACAACATCATATAGCCACAGCTGGGGCTCGATCTCACAACCTTCCGATCATGAGGCCAACAACTTAGCTGTTGAGCCATCTGACGCCAATTATATTTACATGTAGTCATTTAGCAGACACTTTTATCCAAAGCAACTTACAACAAGTATTCTCCCTGAGGCAAGTAGGGTAAAGTACCTTGCCCAAGGACACAACGTCATGTTGACAGAGCCAGGGATCGAACCAGGGACCTTCTGATTACGAACCCCCACACCATAACTGATGGCTTACAAAGCAACATTACCATATTCACAATACTCACTATCTCACCTGTTCTCCAGACATTTCATATTCTTTAGCTTATTGACTCCTTCTTTGTGGTGTGTGTATGTAAGCAACAGACTGCTGCACAATTTACCACGGGATCCACAGTATTTATTTCTCATCGTCATCATCCATGTTCACCAGGATGCTGAGGAGGAGATACTGTCATGCTCTACCACTCAGCTATACCCATCCCTGATTGGGTCTTTTCAGGGGCATGCACAGGAAAAGGCGAGGCATGCACAGGAAAAGGCGGGGCATGTCCAGGAAAAGGCGGGGCATGTCCAGGAAAAGGCAGGGCATGTACAGGAAAAGGCGAGGCATGTACAGGAAAAGGCGGGGCATGCACAGGAAAAGGTGGGCCATGTACAGGAAAAGGCGGGGCATGTAAAGGAAAGGGCGGGGCATGTACAGGAAAAGGCAGGGCATGTACAGGAAAAGGCGGGGCATGCACAGGAAAAGGCGGAGCATGTACAGGAAAAGGCGGGGCATGGGGCTGACTGCAACCCCCCCTCACACACTCCCCCCTCCAGAGCCGTCTCAGATCATACTGGGGTCTGGGGGTTCCAGGACTGACGCCATAGTAACCCTGGAAAAGACCCTGACCATCTCTGCTGCAGGTGCTGGTGTGGGAACCAGGGACGAATTGGGGGGGGGGGGGGGACAACAGAAAACTGAGCCTATACCGCAGGGTAAAAGAATGTTAGCATTTTGAACTTTTATTTTGAAAGTACGAAAAGATAACAGGTTTTGCCAGCACCCCCCCCCCCCCCCCCCTCCAATGTCACAGTCAGTCCCCTGGCCTTGGTTCCAGGAGTTATTGTGGTGTCCTCTTGCTGTTTTCTTCTCTTCCTCCTCTCTCTCCCTGTTCTGTCCGGTCCTGTTGGCCTCTCCTCCTGCTTGTGTGTTCTTGAGCCGTGTTGACTCGGACCTTGTGTGACGTCTCTCTGCTCTCCAGAGCTGTGTTGCTGTTAGATGCTGTGTTATTTGGGAGAGCAAGGTTATCTAAACCCTGGAGCTGCTTGATGGACACACTGTCAACCCTGAGGACAACAACCGCTCCAACCTGAGAGGAGGAGTCTGGGAATCAGACCAATCAGATGCCAGCCACAGCAGTGACAGAGACAGATAGTCTGCTTGGCTGTTTAGATCAGGATCTTAGGAAACCCTGTGAGTCATTAGAACAGCTCTGGCCACAGAAAACAGACCTCAGATCAGTTGTACTTTACATTTACGTTTTACAATGTTCTAATGTTCAATTTGACAAAGTAACATCTCAGCTAGCAGACACAGTGTTCAGTAACATCACAGCTAGCAGACACAGTGTTCAGTAACATCTCAGCTAGCAGACACAGTGTTCAGTAACATCTCAGCTAGCAGACACAGTGTAAAGTAACATCTCAGCTAGCAGACACAGTGTTCAGTAACATCTCAGCTAGCAGACACAGTGTTCAGTAACATCTCAGCTAGCAGACACAGTGTAAAGTAACATCTCAGCTAGCAGACACAGTGTTCAGTAACATCTCAGCTAGCAGACACAGTGTTCAGTAACATCTCAGCTAGCAGACACAGTGTAAAGTAACATCTCAGCTAGCAGACACAGTGTTCAGTAACATCTCAGCTAGCAGACAGTCTTCAGTAACATCTCAGCTAGCAGACACAGTGTTCAGTAACATCTCAGCTAGCAGACACAGTGTTCAGTAACATCTCAGCTACCAGAGACAGTGTAAAGTAACATCACAGCTAGCAGACACAGTGTTCAGTAACATCTCAGCTAGCAGACACAGTGTTCAGTAACATCTCAGCTGGCAGACACAGTGTTCAGTAACATCTCAGCTAGCAGACACAGTGTAAAGTAACATCTCAGCTAGCAGACAGTGTTCAGTAACATCTCAGCTAGCAGACACAGTGTTCAGTAACATCTCAGCTAGCAGACACAGTGTTCAGTAACATCTCAGCTAGCAGACACAGTGTAAAGTAACATCTCAGCTAGCAAACACAGTGTAAAGTAACATTTCAGCTAGCAGACAGTGTTCAGTAACATCTCAGCTAGCAGACAGTGTTCAGTAACATCTCAGCTAGCAGACACAGTGTTCAGTAACATCTCAGCTGGCAGACACAGTGTTCAGTAACATCTCAGCTAGCAGACACAGTGTTCAGTAACATCTCAGCTAGCAGACACAGTGTAAAGTAACATCTCAGCTAGCAGACACAGTGTTCAGTAACATCTCAGCTGGCAGACACAGTGTTCAGTAACATCTCAGCTACCAGACACAGTGTAAAGTAACATCACAGCTAGCAGACACAGTGTTCAGTAACATCTCAGCTAGCAGACACAGTGTTCAGTAACATCTCAGCTAGCAGACACAGTGTTCAGTAACATCTCAGCTAGCAGACACAGTGTTCAGTAACATCTCAGCTAGCAGACACAGTGTAAAGTAACATCTCAGCTAGCAGACACTGTGATGTAACATCTCAGCTAGCAGACAGTGTTCAGTAACATCTCAGCTAGCAGACACAGTGTTCAGTAACATCTCAGCTAGCAGACACAGTGTAAAGTAACATCTCAGCTAGCAGACAGTGTTCAGTAACATCTCAGCTAGCAGACAGTGTTCAGTAACATCTCAGCTAGCAGACACAGTGTTCAGTAACATCTCAGCTAGCAGACACAGTGTAAAGTAACATCTCAGCTAGCAGACACAGTGTAAAGTAACATCTCAGCTAGCAGACACAGTGTTCAGTAACATCTCAGCTGGCAGACACAGTGTTCAGTAACATCTCAGCTAGCAGACACTGTGATGTAACATCTCAGCTAGCAGACACAGTGTTCAGTAACATCTCAGCTAGCAGACACAGTGTAAAGTAACATCTCAGCTAGCAGACACAGTGTTCAGTAACATCTCAGCTAGCAGACACAGTGTTCAGTAACATCTCAGCTAGCAGACAGTGTTCAGTAACATCTCAGCTAGCAGACACAGTGTTCAGTAACATCTCAGCTGGCAGACACAGTGTAAAGTAACATCTCAGCTAGCAGACACAGTGTTCAGTAACATCTCAGCTAGCAGACACAGTGTTCAGTAACATCTCAGCTAGCAGACACAGTGTTCAGTAACATCTCAGCTAGCAGACACAGTGTTCAGTAACATCTCAGCTAGCAGACACAGTGTTCAGTAACATCTCAGCTAGCAGACACAGTGTTCAGTAACATCTCAGCTGGCAGACACAGTGTTCAGTAACATCTCAGCTAGCAGACACAGTGTAAAGTAACATCTCAGCTAGCAGACACAGTGTTCAGTAACATCTCAGCTAGCAGACACAGTGTTCAGTAACATCTCAGCTAGCAGACAGTGTTCAGTAACATCTCAGCTGGCAGACACAGTGTTCAGTAACATCTCAGCTAGCAGACACAGTGTTCAGTAACATCTCAGCTAGCAGACACAGTGTTCAGTAACATCTCAGCTAGCAGACAGTCTTCAGTAACATCTCAGCTAGCAGACACAGTGTTCAGTAACATCTCAGCTAGCAGACACAGTGTTCAGTAACATCTCAGCTAGCAGACACAGTGTAAAGTAACATCTCAGCTAGCAGACAGTGTTCAGTAACATCTCAGCTAGCAGACACAGTGTTCAGTAACATCTCAGCTAGCAGACAGTGTTCAGTAACATCTCAGCTAGCAGACACAGTGTCGGAGGACCTCTATGTTACCAAGCCCACATGAAAAGGCTGTGCTTGTGTCTATGTGACAGAGGGAGATTTTCTGTGTGTGTGTGTGTGTGTGTGTGTGTGTGTGTGTGTGTGTGTGTGTGTGTGTGTGTGTGTGTGTGAGAGAGGGTGACCATGTGTATTGCTGTGAGGACTTCCGAGTGCATCTATGTGTGTGTGTTTGTGTGAGTGTGCGCCTCACAGTTTCTTCTTGTGTGTGTGTGTGTGCCAGAGGACTGCACGTTATCTGACAGTGTCTCCGAGTGTCCGAGACATTCCTGTGAAGCCCCTGAATCCGTCCTTGGCCACAGTGTCGCAGGGCCAGCAGGATGATGTATGGGTTTATCTGGGGGATGAAACCAGGGCGGCCTTGCAGAGGGGGGATATAAAGAGACGCATGCTTATGGAAACCAGAAACTCAAGCAGGCGACGCACATCAGCGCTCTCAACTCAGCTCCATCTGAAAGTCTGAATCATTTGCTAGAAAGTCATCTCCTATTGGTTCAACAGAACCCTACATACTTTCTTTCTTTCACAAGAAGAATCTGCCTTTATAGAAGATGTTACCTGCTACCTTCAAGCTGTGTGCTGGCATCTCTTACCGACACATGAGGAAAATGACAGGTGAGAGAGAGAGTCTTTCTAGGTCCTTAGACCTTCCTGGATGTCTGTACACCTCTGTCTCTCTGTCTCTATCTCTCTATCTTTCTCTCTCTCTGTCTCTCTATCTCTCTATCTGTCTCTCTCCCTTAACACTAACCGCTCATGTACTCATAAACATTGTTCTGCCTGTCCCTTTTCCATTCCTTCTTTATTTATTTATCATTCCCTCTCTCCCCTCTCTCTCTCTCCCCTCTCTCTCTCTCCCCTCTCTCTTTATCTCTCTCTCTCCCCCACTCTCTCCCTCTCTCTCTCTCTCTCTCTCTCTCTCTCTCTCCCTCCATTCCCAGGCCTAAGGAAGAACGCCCTGGTTGCCATCCAGCATGAGGTGAGTCTGCTGGCCGGCCCCAGCCCAGGACCCTGGATCAACAGCGTCCGACGCAGGAGTTCTCTACTCAGTGAGTCCTCCTCAACAACTGGAGCCTCCATTGGTCACCGCAGCCATGCCTTCCAGTAATCTGCTCTGCAATTGGTCCTCCCTATCCCTGAGAGATCAAAACCATCCACAGTCTAGAGCGCTGTTGTTGACTGACCTTGCTCAGGGGGGGTGGGGGTGGGGGGGGGGAGGGGGGGGAGTGTTAAGATCGAGGCCAGAGCTGGCATGTCTGAGTGATAGCTTTGTATCTGACAGGAGATGTTTCCCCTGCTCGTTCTACCCTTCTGTCCTTGACACTGAGCATTCACAGTGTCCAAAACACACACATGCACGCGCCCACACACACACACAGTGTATCACGTTGCTTCTGCTGTCCTCCAGGCTCCCGTATCGAGGAGGAGCTGGGCTACAACGAGGAGGAGTTGAGCTACATGAAGCAGGGAGAGGAGGCGCTGCAGAAGTCCATCAGCATCCTGAAGCAGCAGGACGGCTGGACAACAGAGATCCTCGCTGTGAGTGGAGCAGGCACATCACACAACATCACAGGGGGAAGGATTAGCAGGCGAAAACAGACATCTTCTCTGTCGCGCTTCACAAATAAAAGTTCTAAATTTACACTTTTTGGGAGGGACACATACAGCATTTTTTTTTACACCTGGGACAAGTACCTGGATGATAATAATGAAGGATTCATTTAACAGACACTTTTATCCAAGAGATGCACAGTAAAGGGTAGGTGTGTGTGTGTGGGGGGGGGGGTGCTAAAAGTGCTACTTTTATATCTGCACTGTGCCTAAAGACTGGTTTCATCACAGTGAGGAAGGCAAATTGAATATGCAGTCTAAATGTTGGCAGTGTTTAACTGCCCTACATTTACATGCAGTCATTTAGCAGACGCTCTTATCCAGAGCGACTTACAGTAACTACAGGGACATTCCCCCTTGAGGCAAGTAGGGTGAAGTGCCTTGACCAAGGACACTACATCATGTTGACATGGCCAGGATTCAAACTAGGAACCCTCTGATTACCAGCCCGACACCCTAACCACTCAGTCTGTCTCCTGTCTCTCTCCCAGGCTAATGGAGACAAGGTTCTGAGTAAGGTTCTGCCAGAGGTGGGGAAAGTCTTCAAGCTGGAGGTGCTTCTAGATGAGGCTTCTGACCGCCTCTACGGAGAGCTGGTGGGGAACATGGAGGAGATGGGCCAGTGGAACCCTAATGTCAAGCAGGTCAAGGTGAGAACATTCCAGAACAAGGCAGCATGCAGCCTCACACTGGCACCTGGTCCAGATCTGTCTAGTTCTCTCTCTCTTTCTCTCTCTCTTTCTCTCTATTTCTCTTCTCCCCCCATCCCCCTTTCTCTCTCTTTCTTTCTCTCTCTCTCTCTCTCTCTCTCTCTTTCTTTCTCTCTCTCTCTCTTTCTCTCTCTCTCTCTCTCTTTCTCTCTCTATTTCTCTTCTCCCCATCCCCCTTTCTTTCTCTCTCTCTCTCTCTCTTTCTCTCTCTCTCTCTCTCTCTTTCTCTCTTTCTTTCTCTCTCTCTCTCTCTCTCTCTCTCTCTCTCTCTCTCTCTCTCTCTCTCTTTCTCTCTTTCTTTTTTTTCTCCCCCCATCCCCCTTTCTCTCTGAGAACAGGTTCAACATTAATACTTTTGTGTGTGTGTGGATTCTGTTTCAGATCCTTCAGAAGATCGGTCAGGACACCATGGTTACCCATGAGGTTGCCGCGGAGACGCCTGGTAACATTGTGGGCCCGCGGGACTTTGTGAGCGTCCGCTGTGCCAAACGACGAGGCTCCACCTGCTTCCTGGCCGGGATGTCAACCCAACACCCAGACATGCCCCAACAGAGAGGGGTGGTTAGGTACAGGACCTCAACACTGAGGGAGGGAGGGAGGGAGGGAGGGAGGGAGGGAGGGAGGGAGGGAGGGAGGGAGGGAGGGAGGGAGGGAGGGAGGGAGGGAGGGAGGGAGGGAGGGAGGGAGGGAGGGAGGGAGCAGGGGGGAGGGAGGGAGGGAGGGAGGGAGGGGGAGCAGGGGGGGAGGGAGTGGGGGAGGGAGTGGGGGAGGGGGAAGGAGGGGGAGAGGAAGAGAGGGAGGGAGGGACAATAAATATTTGATTGACAGATTGACAGATGGATGTCTATGATCGATGGAGTGACACTGTGTGTCCTCCTGCTGTCTCTCCCAGGGCAGAGAATGGGCCCACCTGTATAGTGATGAGGCCCAGTGCAGAGGACCCTAACAAGACCAAGTTCACCTGGCTGCTGAGTATAGACTTAAAGGTATGCAGAAGACTCTCTACTCTGTTTACATTGTCAGAACTCATCATGGATCATGATTCCATGATATTGTGACAACTTTCTGAACTGTACAGGACTAAAATTGAATAAAGGATTAAGTCTCACTCTTTATTTTTTTCTGTGTATCCCTCTCTCACCCTCCCTCTCTCTCTCTCTCCCTCTCTCTCTCCCTGCCTCTCTGTCTCTCTCACCCTCCCTCCCTCCCTCCCTCCCTCCCTCACTACAGGGTTGGATCCCAAAGACCATCATAAACAAGGTTCTCTCCCAGACGCAGGTGGACTTTGCAAACCACCTGAGACAGAGGATGGCAAGTAACGTCACCATGGAGATGGCACCTGCATGCTGACAGAGCTGACCCAGGAGAGGGTCTTTCCAAGCCCCACCCCCTGCAGGCTAACTGAGCACCCCCTAATGTCCCCACAGAGAACAGCTTCACTACAGGACAACAGTAACTCTGAGATCGTAGGACCATCTTAGAATCAGTGAACACTGCTGTTAAGAACCCAGGGTGTTACTAGACACTACAGTGATTCACACATGTATCATGTGGCATCTTCTTTTCTACACACTACTTTCAATTCAGTCATTTGAAATGCATCTTAAAGCAAATGTTCCAGTGTAGTTCAGTCAGCCTGTATGTGGCCTCTCAGTTGAAGGAGAGGAGAGGAGGATAGATACTCCTTTAGATACTAACCAGATCTGCCTGAATCGCTCCTGTCAAACATACCTTAACACTGGAGATCTCCTTGTTCTTTGCAACCTTAATGTATAATTTGCACTTTCAATGAAGTATTTATTGTGACAGTAGTATTGCCTTAGGGCAGGTAAGGATGCCCCACTAAGTGAATAAATGATTGTGATTATGACTATGGTACCAAGGTTTCTAACGTGTTCTGTTTTATTGTGAAATTACTGGAACAGTCATGAGAAAACACATCATTAGAAAACCAACAGTAAGATTATTAGATCAAGTATTAATTAGGGGCTACATTATAGAAAATGATCCAAACTATTTGTTCTGTAGTGAGTTTCAAGGTAGTAGAAAGATAATATTCCTGCTACAGGAGGTGTGTCCTATCCTATCTTACACATCCTCTTTTATCTGAACTTCAGAAATTCTAAATTGACCTATGACTTTAGATTTGATTTGTCAATATTAGAATGGAAATGAGACAACAGCTGAGATGGACAAGTTCCATATGAAATATAACTGATAGCTAGTTGAAAATACAGTTTATGAATTTAAGCAAATTGTAGACAGGAAGATAGACGGTGGGATGATTTGTAAAATGTTGGATTAACAGGTTAACAGTAATGTTATTGTAGATATTGTATTGATCAATACAGTGCCCTAAGCGAAAATACTGTGCTGCGTAATCTTGTAGCATTGAAGTCAATGGCAGCCCTTGGATCACAGCAGTAAAAAGTTGAGATTTTTGTCATGGTGAAACAGTACAACATTATGAACTACCACACCCAATTTGTCCATGTGAGACCAATTTGTATCCCTTGTGTTGTAGAGTCCTGAAAATCATTACAGAGTCCTCATTTGTCCTCATTAAGTTGTTGTTACACTTTATACCACTTATTACTATATTGTTACACTGTTATTAAGTTTTTGTTACACTTTATACCAGTTATTACTACATTGTTACACTGTTATTACATGGTTATTAAACCTTTTACCAGTTATTACCACGTTGTTACACTGTTGTTAAGTTATTATTACTTTTTAAATAGTTTCAGCTGTGGTTAGTGGTCCAATGACTTTTGCAGCATTGAATCCTGATGTGCCAGCAAGGCCAAATCAGGGTTATTTTGTGTTTGTTACTCACTGAACCTGGAAATGAGCTTGTAAAACACTTTTGATTTTGGTTTATACTTTGAGTTAAATTCAGAAGGAATCAAACCATGGATGAATAAAAGTTTGAAAAAGAGAGTAGAAAGAAGAACAATTCATATAAAGATTGTAAGTTGCTATACTGTTATTACACTTTTTAACTGGTTTTAAAACGTTGTTACACTGTTATTATGTTGTTATTCTACTTTCTACAAAGTGAATATACTGTTGTTAAGTTGTTATTACATTTTATACCAGTTATTACTACATTGTTAAACTGTTAATACGTTGTTATTAAATGTTTTACCAGTTATTACCACGTTGTTACATTGTTATTAAGTTGTTGTTACACTTTATACCAGTTATTGCTACATAGTTACACTGTTATTACGTTGTTATTAAACCTTTTACCAGTTATTACCACGTTGTTACATTGTTATTAAGTTATTATTTCTTTTTAAATAGTTTCAGCTGTGGTTAGTGGTCCAATGACTTTTGCAGCAATGAATCCTGATGTGTCAGCAAGGCCAAATCAGGGTTATTTTGTGTTTGTTACTCACTGAACCTGGAAATCTGCTTGTAAAACACTTTTGATTTTGGTTTATACTTTGAGTTAAATTCACACCAAACTTGCAGGGCGCACTTTGCATTACAAGACAATTAAATTATTCTTGTAAAGTTTAAGTAAATGGCAGCCCTTAGACCTAGAGTACAAAGTTGTGATTTATGGCATGGTGTAACAGCACAACATTATGAACTACCACACCCAATTTGTCCATGTGAGACCAATTTGTATCCCTTGTGTTGTAGAGTCCTGAAAATCATTACAGAGTCCTCATTTGTCACAATGAAGAATAAAGTCTCAACAACTCATAATGGCAAGCCCTTTGATTTTTCTGCATAATATAGATTTAGGAAGAAAAAAATCTTCGCTACTACTCCTACAACTTTTGTCCAATCTTGGCAGTTATCACCGTCAGAAGATCAACCCTTACAAAAGTTATTAAAAGGATTTTTGATGTTCACAATCCTTTGTCCGTTACAGCACAGGGGGCACTACAGTCTTGGATGTATTCACACCAAACATGCAGATTGCATTTTGAATTAAATATCAATTTCATAGATTCTTCTAGGAGGAATCCACCATCGCTGCTTGTTTCAGTTTATTTCCTTAATTGTGTATTTTGCGAAAATATATAGATTTGTTTTACAGTTGTCGATTAATTACTTGAATCCTGATTCATCCAAATATTATATTATCGTGGTCATGTAATTTCAGTTTATTTACTTAATTGTGTATTTTGCAAACATATTTTGGAAGGTCATTTTAGGCTCCTTGTGAAGGTTTGAGTTTGACTTTTATTCTGAAAATGAAGTGCAGCTCTCTGATCTTTCTGGCTGCAGTTTGACTTTTATTGTGAAAGATGAAGCGCAACACTCGTGATCTTCCTGGCTGAGGTCTGACTTTTATTGTGAAAGTGAACCGCAGCTCTCATGATCTTCCTGGCTGCAGTTTGACTTTTATTGTGAAAGATGAAGCGCAGCACTCGTGATCTTCCTGGCTGAGGTTTGACTTTTATTGTGAAAGTGAACCGCAGCGCTTTGATCTTCCTGGCTGCAGTTTGACTTTTATTCTGAAAGTGAAGCGCAGCTGATCTTCCTGGCTTCCTACTCTGATTTTAATGTTTATCTCCAGTAAAGCAGGTTACTTTAAGAACGCTCATTAAACCTCGCTGATCAGATGTCATCAGTGGTGCACTGACAGTCATGCAGACCGAGGAAGACCACAAACCAACATTTTATACCTGCAGTTGTTTCAACACTGACAATCTTTTCCTGGAGGATTACAAACTGCATGTCCGCTTTGTGTCTGAAGGCCAGTTTAGATCGAAGTACCGAGAAGTACGATGATCTCCCTGACCCTTCGATCCTGGATCTGATTTATTATTACACCTCTCTGCATATTAAACCTGGATCTGTTTTATCATTACACCTCTCTGCATAATAAACATGTTTTATTATTAAATATATCTGTATCATAAACATTTTCTTATTCTGTCTTTAATAGGTGCTGAGGACACGTGGATGTTCTACTGATGCCCAGTTTGATGACGTCCTGCTCAAGGTGTGAAGATGTTTATCTGTTTATCTGGATGTTTATTTACAACAACAATAATCAGTGCACATCTTCTGGTTCTTTGACACTTGTTTACATTCACACCATGTATGTTTCATAATCTATAATCCTGCTATGTTTGGGGTCTATCACGTTGTTATGCTCAGTGACTGATGCTCTTTAGTAAAGCTCTCTTTTGGAAGTCGTCAGTCTGCTAAATGAATACATGCTAAATGTAAATCTAATATCCAGTTTTCTGTCTAGGTAGCTCTGGAAGTTGAAAGGCGCAGAAGCCTGGATCAGAAATCTGCTGAGAGAGCAGCAGTGATCCAGAAGATCTACACACCTCTCCACAAACATGTTTACCTGCTGCAGGTAAGCCTGTTACCTCCACAACATTCACCCTCTTGTCAACAGACTTGAGTATCTTAACTCAGTACTCCCCCTCAGGAAAACTATTTGGCACCAGAGTTTAGACAGATTGTAGATTATTGTCGGTCTGAAGATGCCAGTGAAGACGGACTTCTTTCCCTCATACAGACTGAGACAGGTGAGTCCCACATGACTCACATCATAGTCACATGTATAGTACAGTTCTTATGTGGAAGATGACAAGTGGTAATAGTTGCTTTATTTTCTCCCCTTCTCTCATACTTGAAGCTCAGAGAGTCTATCGCTTTCCTGTGTTCAAGAAGAGCTTTTGTGAGGAGCTGATCGAGGAACTGGAGCATTTTGAAGCGTCCTCCGCTCCTAAGAGCAGACCTAACACTATGAATCACTATGGGGTAACCAGAGGGACCGTTTAAATCCATCTGGCCGTGTTTAATGCCATGTAACCAGGGTGATACCCATGCAAATCCCCCTCCTCTCCACCCAGATCCTTCTTAACGAGCTGGGATTGGACGAAGGCTTCGTTACCGTTCTGCGTGAGCGCTACCTGCAGCCAATCACATCTCTGCTGTACCGGGACTGTGGAGGACAGCGATTGGACAGCCACAAAGCGTTTGTGGTGAAGTACGACATGGAGGAAGATCTGGACCTGAGCTATCACTATGACAACGCTGAGGTCACTCTCAACGTGTCGCTGGGGAAGGAGTTTATGGAGGGAAACCTCTACTTTGGAGACATGAGACAGGTGAAGTCCTGAATCTACACTCACATTTTAGTCATTCAGCAGACGCTCTTATCCAGAGTGACTTACAGCAAGTCCAGGGACATTCCCCCCTGAGGACAGTAGGGTGAAGTGCCTTGCACAAGGACACAACGTCATGTTGGGACGCCCGGGGTATGAACCAGGCAACTTCTGATTACTAACCCGACTCCCTAACCACTCAGCCACATCACTCCCAGTCTTAAGAACAGTGAATTACTCCTGAAAGCTGTGCCTTTTTAAACTGTCTTCACATAATGACCTTCGTGTTGTTTAAATGAAGCCTTGTTTCATGGTTTCCTGTGAGTAGCACCACATAATGACATCACATCCTGAAGTTACTGGTCCCTGATGTTGCTGCCCCCTGCAGGTGGCGCTGAGCGACACAGAATGCTCGGAGGTGCATCACACGGTGGGGGAGGGGGTCCTGCACAGGGGCCAGCACATGCACGGGGCCCTGCCCATCTCCTCCGGCCAGCGCTGGAACCTGATCGTCTGGCTCCGGGCCTCACAGGAGAGGAACCAGCTCTGCCCCATGTGCAGCAGGAGGCCCAGCCTGGTGCCGGCTCAGGGCTTCGGGGACGGGTTCACCAGGGAGCCAGAGACACCTCCTCCTGCCCTGGACACATCCTGCGTCCTAACATAGCACCTCCTCCTACCCTGGACACATAGCACCTCCTCCTGCCCTGAACACATAGCACCTCCTCCTGCCCTGAACACATAGCACCTCCTCCTGCCCTGAACACATAGCACCTCCTCCTGCCCTGAACACATAGCACCTCCTCCTGCCCTGAACACATAGCACCTCCTCCTGCCCTGAACACATAGCACCTCCTCCTGCCCTGAACACATAGCACCTCCTCCTGCCCTGAACACATAGCACCTCCTCCTGCCCTGAACACATAGCACCTCCTCCTGTCCTGGACACATCCTGCGTCCTAACATAGCACCTCCTCCTACCCTGGACCATAGCACCTCCTCCTGGTGTTTTAGACCCATCCTGACCCCTGCTCACTTCACCTGGGGGTCTGCTGGTGGGACTAAAGGACCGGAGAGGAGGAAAACACTTTAACATGGCTGGAACTGCCACTAGTGTTAGAACAGTGAACAGTCACGTTTGTACTTTGTTGTGTTTGTTGATGAACAGTGTTTTATTTGTGTTTTTATTTGATTTCAGACTGTGAGTTTGTGCAGCAGACGTCAGGATCTGTCAGCATTCAGATACATGAGAGAATAAATACACAGATGGAATGATCACATATGCTATCTGTAATAACCACCTTAGATACAATCACACAAACATCTTCTGTGTGCTAACAATGTTTTCCTATGGTAAAATCAACATTGAACATGGAAAGGATGAACACAATAAAAATTACAGCAATACATTCTGTTCACAAATGAAGTAAAACTAGGAATAAAATATATCCTCTGTATATATATATATATATATATATATTTCTCTCTTTTGTCAAGGAAGATTCATTTCCTTTGAATCGGTTGTACCTTATTTTCAAGAACAGTGCGGAAATATGTCTCTCTGTAATGTTCAACATACATTACACTGCCTTACCCTTATGGTCTTATCTTTAAATATAATTAGAACATAAAAATTTATAAATATAACGACCATCATCATCTTTAATAGTGACAACAATGTGCGTTCCAGTGTAGATTTGGGATTTGGTTGTTTCTTTTATACCCGGTGGCTTCAGAGCAGAAGCAGATGTGAACAGCAGTGGGGGGGGGGGGGGGGGGGGGGGATGACAGAGATGGAATCCTGCTTTAATGCAGAGTCACATCATCCTCCTCTGCAGCAGAAGGATATCAAGTTTGACTGCTTCAATACTGGAGCTTCCTGTAGGAGGAAGACCAGACTTCTCTACTGAAGAAAGAAACTTCTGGAATTTAAATCCCTCTGTAATCTGCATCAGTGACGATGGTAGACATGACCCCCGCCCCCCCCCCCACACACCCCCCCACCACACCTCCCCCCCACCCCCCAGAGCTCAAGTTAACAGACGCATAAACAATGCAACATTATTATGAAGGACATAGAAATACAATTATATTTACACACAAAATATATTCTTATATATATAATAAAATATAAATCCCTCTGTGCTCGCTGCAGCCTTCTTCTACTGACATCAGATGTTTTCACTCCACCCAGGTGAGTTACAGGAGAGTCTCTCTCCTACTGAGCTGATGGTGCTGCGGGGGTCTGGGGTTCAAGCGAACAGCTTAACACATTTCCACATGTTTGGAATACAGACCCTCTTCAATCCCATGTCCTTTGTCATCTGCTCATCTGTTACATTGTCCACAGCTGCTGATTCTTAATTCCAATTCTTAATTCTTGTTTTCTCGTTTACTAAGTTTTTCTGGGAGTTTTTCCTTGTCTTCCTTGAGGGTTTAGGTTGGTTGAAGGGCAGTTCTATGGGAGTATGTGAAGCCCTCTGTGACACTGCTTGTAAAAAAGGGCTGAACAAATAAATACTGATTTGATTCTGAACCGTGTCGGTGCTGTTGTGCCTGTGGTACAGTTACAGGGTCTCCCTGGGGTCAGAGGTCGCCTACAGGGTGGTCTCTCCTCTCAGGTCTCTCTGCCTGTGCTCTGTGTCAGTGTCTTCGTAGTCTGAGTCCACCTGGATCTTGACCTGGGGCACGGGGCAGGTCAGGCCTCCAACCATGGGGATGGCAGGAGACGACGGGCAGGAGATCTTCAGATGCAGGGTGATACTGGGGGAGGGGCAAGGGCTCCAGTTATGACACGCACACATCCAGATACACAGAGAGGGGGGAGGGAGGGGAGGGAGGGGGGGGAGGGAGGGGAGGGAGGGGGGAGGGCTCCAGTTATGACACGCACACATCCAGATACACAGAGAGGGGGGAGGGAGGGGAGGGAGGGGGGGGAGGGAGGGGAGGGAGGGGGGAGGGCTCCAGTTATGACACGCACACATCCAGATACACAGAGAGGGGGGAGGGAGGGGAGGGAGGTTGGGGGGAGGGAGGGAGGGAGGGGAGGGAGGGGGGGGGAGGGAGGGAGGGGGGGGAGGGAGGGAGGGAGGGGAGGGAGGGGGGAGGGCTCCAGTTATGACACGCACACATCCAGATACACAGAGAGGGGGGAGGGAGGGGAGGGAGGGGGGGGAGGGAGGGAGGGAGGGGAGGGAGGGGGGGGAGGGAGGGGAGGGAGGGAGGGGGGGAGGGAGGGAGGGAGGGAGGGGAGGGGCAAGGGCTCCAGTTATGACATGCACACATCCAGATACACAGAGAGGGGGGAGGGAGGGGAGGGGGGGGGGAGGGAGGGAGGGGAGGGGGGGAGGGAGGGAGGGGAGGGAGGGAGGGGAGGGAGGGGGGAGGGCTCCAGTTATGACATGCACACATCCAGATACACAGAGAGGGGGGAGGTGGGGGGGGGGGGGGGGGGAGGGAGGGGGCGCAGGGACCAACCTCCCTCAGTGTGGGAAGTCTATCGAAACATGTTCGATTAGGTGGTAGAGCGAATCAGAGGAGTTCTAAAATGACAAACAAAATTCTAAATTCTAAAACGACGAAAAAAAAAGATTTTTGGGGTGTTTCGGACTGTTCTCTGGGTGGGGGGTGGGAGGTGGGGGGGTGGGGGGGGTGATCACAGTCTAGACGTCTGTTCACATGAAGCCACACCTTGGGAAGGGGGGGGGGCAGGCAGGGTGTTCAGATGAAGGAAACTTGCAGAGGCAGGGGGAGGTAGGAGTCAACTCTCTTGGCTGGAGTCGGACCCCAAACCCCAGCCTCGCTCACAGAGATGCAGACAAGAGATTATTTACACCGACAGCAGAGTCCACAGTGGGGGAAGAGGAAGACATCGATGTTTAGTGCTACTCAAACACTCAAGCAAGGCTCACATGCAAGCAGAGCATGACATCGAAAAGAACAGAGATCTAAACATGGACGTTTGGATGTGCCACCTTCCTATAGACAGGGGGGGTAAAAGAAACAACCAAACTGGGGCAGATACAGTAGCCTGGGGGCAGATACAGTAGCCTGGGGGCAGATACAGTAGCCTGGGGGCAGATACAGTAGCCTGGGGGCAGATACAGTAGCCTGGGGGCAGATACAGTAGCCTGGGGGCAGATACAGTAGCCTGGGGGCAGATACAGTAGGGCAGAAGCATCACTGCAGAGTGCTGCTGAAGTGTTTATTCATCTAATAGAAAAACACTAAAAACATGGAAACCAAGCCGGTATCTTCAGAATACAGCCATGATCATATTTAATATGTTTTGAAAAGAAAAAGTGCTCCAGTAGTTTGGTAAATAAAGACAGAATCACACTGGGTATAACATGGGTGGAGGTGTGGGGTAACTGTAGATGTGGGGTAACTGTAGATGTGGGGTAACTGTAGATGTGGGGTAACTGTAGGTGTGGGGTAACTGTAGGTGTGGGGTAACTGTAGATGTGGGGTAACTGTAGGTGTGGGGTAACTGTAGATGTGGGGTAACTGTAGATGTGGGATAACTGTAGGTGTGGGGTAACTGGAGGTGTGGGGTAACTGTAGATGTGGGGTAACTGTAGGTGTGGGGTAACTGTAGATGTGGGGTAACTGTAGGTGTGGGGTAACTGTAGGTGTGGGGTAACTGTAGATGTGGGGTAACTGTAGGTGTGGGGTAACTGTAGATGTGGGGTAACTGTAGGTGTGGGGTAACTGTAGGTGTGGGGTAACTGGAGGTGTGGGGTAACTGGAGGTGTGGGGTAACTGTAGATCAGGGACTTGGTGATGTGTGTACACAGGAACATTTGTCACATCACAGACTGTAGGATAACCTAGCATGGCGTCCCTTAGCAGCTAACAGAATACTGCTGCTTTAAAGTGTGTGGACAGGCCTGTCCCTCTCAGAGGATGCAGTGTGTGGACAGGCCTGTCCCTCTCAGAGGATGCAGTGTATGGACAGGCCTGTCCCTCTCAGAGGATGCAGTGTGTGGACAGGCCTGTCCCTCTCAGAGGATGCAGTGTATGGACAGGCCTGTCCCTCTTAGAGGATGCAGTGTGTGGACAGGCCTGTCCCTCTCAGAGGATGCAGTGTATGGACAGACCTGTCCCTCTCAGAGGATGCAGTGTATGGACAGGCCTGTCCCTCTCTGAGGATGCAGTGTGTGGACAGGAGAGTGTGTATGTGAGTGCAACACATGTGTGTGTGTGCTGTGTGTGTGTGCTGTGTGTGTGTGTGTGTGCTGTGTGTGCTGTGTGTGTGTGTGTGTGTACATGGCTGGGGTCTAACAGGGGTGGTATCTGCCTGGCACACAGTGGGCCCCCCACTGGGAGGGGCTGTGTGGGGGCTGGACCAGGTCTCTGTAGGGGATGTGGAGTTTGAGCACACAGTACCTGCGGTCCAGGTCAGACTCAGAGCTGGGAGAACAGTTGGAGTACGGGTGGTACTTCTCCTGCACACACACAGACACACACGTTAGACAAGGCACCAGAACAGAACATGGTTGATTGTGAGTCAAGCGGACAGTAGATGGCAGCAGAGAGCAGCAGAGAGCAGCAGAGAGCAGCATAGAACAGCAGATGGCAGCAGATGGCAGCAGAGAGCAGCAGAGAGCAGCAGAGAACAGCAGATGGCAGCAGATGGCAGCAGATGGCAGCAGAGAGCAGCAGAGAGCAGCAGATGGCAGCAGATGGCAGCAGAGAGCAGCAGAGAGCA
The DNA here is from genome assembly GCA_030340665.1 of Neosalanx taihuensis. Classification (NCBI taxonomy): domain Eukaryota; kingdom Metazoa; phylum Chordata; class Actinopteri; order Osmeriformes; family Salangidae; genus Neosalanx; species Neosalanx taihuensis. The sequence goes on from CM059309.1 coordinate 674,925, forward strand.
GCAGAGAGCAGCAGATGGCAGCAGATGGCAGCAGAGAGCAGCAGAGAGCAGCAGAGAGCAGCAGAGAGCAGCAGATGGCAGCAGATGGCAGCAGAGAGCAGCAGAGAGCAGCAGATGGCAGCAGATGGCAGCAGAGAGCAGCAGAGAACAGCAGAGAACAGCAGAGAGCATCAGAGAGCAGCAGATGGCAGCAGAGAGCAGAAAAGAGCAGCAGATGGCAGCAGAGAGCAGCAGATGGCAGCAGAGAGCAGCAGAGAGCAGCAGAGAGCAGCAGATGGCAGCAGATGGCAGCAGAGAGCAGCAGAGAGCAGCAGAGAGCAGCAGAGAGCAGCAGATGGCAGCAGATGGCAGCAGAGAGCAGCAGAGAGCAGCAGAGAGCAGCAGATGGCGGCAGATGGCAGCAGAGAGCAGCAGAGAGCAGCAGATGGCAGCAGATGGCAGCAGAGACCATCAGAGAGCAGCAGAAAGCAGCAGATGGCAGCAGAGAGCAGCAGATGGCAGCAGATGGCAGCAGATGGCAGCAGAGAGCAGCAGAGAGCAGCAGATGGCAGCAGATGGCAGCAGAGAGCAGCAGAGAGCAGCAGATGGCAGCAGAGAGCAGCAGAGAGCAGCAGAGAGCAGCAGAGAGCAGCAGATGGCAGCAGAGAGCAGCAGAGAGCAGCAGATGGCAGCAGAGAGCAGCAGAGAGCAGCAGAGAGCAGCAGATGGCAGCAGATGGCAGCAAAGACCATCAGAGAGCAGCAGAAAGCAGCAGATGGCAGCAGAGAGCAGCAGATGGCAGCAGAGAGCAGCACAGAGCAGCAAAGAGCAGCAGCTGGCAGCAGATGGCAGCAGAGAGCAGCAGAAAGCAGCAGAGAGCAGCAGAGAGCAGCAGATGGCAGCAGAGAGCAGCAGAGAGCAGCAGAGAGCAGCAGAGAGCAGCAGATGGCGGCAGATGGCAGCAGAGAGCAGCAGAGAGCAGCAGAGAGCAGCAGATGGCAGCAGAGAGCAGCAGAGAGCAGCAGAGAGCAGCAGATGGCAGCAGATGGCAGCAGAGAGCAGCAGATGGCAGCAGAGAGCAGCAGAGAGCAGCAGATGGGAGCAGAGAGCAGCAGATGGCAGCAGATGGCAGCAGAGAGCAGCAGAGAGCAGCAGAGAGCAGCAGAGAGCAGTGGTTCGTCACCTCGTCGTCGCTGTCGTCCGCTCGGGACTTCTTCATGTCTTTGGGCTTCTTCCTGGTGTCATCCTTCTTCTTCTTCTTCTCCTCCTTTCCAGGAAGCACATCGTCCACCCAGGCCAGATCGTGTTGAGAGAACAAGATATCCAGCATCTTACGAACCACCATCAGACCCAGGATCTAAGAGAGGGGGAGGGAGAGAGGGAGGAGAGAGGGAGGGGGGGAGAAAGAGTGAGTGGAGCAAGGAAGAGGGGGAGGGAGAGAGGGAGGAGAGAGGGAGGAGAGAGGGAGGGGGGGAGAAAGAGTGAGTGGAGCAAGGAAGAGGGGGAGGGAGAGAGGGAGGAGAGAGGGAGGAGAGAGGGAGGGGAGAGGGAGGAGAGAGGGAGGAGAGAGGGAGGAGAGAGGGAGGGGGGGAGAAAGAGTGAGTGGAGCAAGGAAGAGGGGGAGGGAGAGAGGGAGGAGAGAGGGAGGAGAGAGGGAGGGGGGGAGAAAGAGTGAGTGGAGCAAGGAAGAGGGGGAGGGAGAGAGGGAGGAGAGAGGGAGGAGAGAGGGAGGGGGGGAGAAAGAGTGAGTGGAGCAAGGAAGAGGGGGAGGGAGAGAGGGAGGAGAGAGGGAGGAGAGAGGGAGGGGGGGAGAAAGAGTGAGTGGAGCAAGGAAGAGGGGGAGGGAGAGAGGGAGGGAGAGAGGGAGGGACAGAAAGAGAGGAGGGAGTGGGGAAAAAGGAATGAGAAGGGGAAAAGGAGAGAGAGGAGAGAGGGCGAGAGAGAGAAGGACAGATGGGGAGAGAGAACAAGAAAAGGAAAAACAGAGGGAGGTGTAGAGAAGGGGAAAGAGGGGGAGAGACAGAAAGATGGAGAGAAACAATAAAGAAAGAGAAACAGTTAATCTGTGGAATCCTAAAATCCTCAGAGCGCCAGAGAACGTTGCCGAAGTGAAAAGTCACCAACCATGATAGGAAAGATGATGGCGAGAAATGTGGACTTGAGAACCCAGAGAACAGCCAGACAGATGATCTGGACCAGAGTGAAGAGGTGGACCTTCCTCAGAGGAACATGCCTCAGGTAGGGGAAGTCTGGCTGGTGTTTGGAAGGCATCATGCACAGCTTGATCCTGTCCCAGAACTGACAAGATCACATCCATCAATCATCAGGTGATCCATCAATCATCAAACCAAACCGGACAAGCGATCAATACTTTAAACAATCAATAGGTTTTCCAAATGTGGCACCGCCTTTGGCACTGCTAGACACAGCTATAGATGGTATGAAACAAACAAGAAGAGAGAGAAATCAGTCTGCCTCTATTCTTCAAACATGGTCTGTGTGTATTGGGAGGATTGTTTTTTCTTATCTCTTATCTTATCTTATCGCGCTCTGGAGGAGAGGTAGTAATCCTTCCTCTGTCTGCTCATCTGATCTCATTTACTGGGACTGGTAGAGAGGCTCTCATGCTCCAGCCTTCAAACAGCCTCCACACAGGTGATAAAACTGGCTGTGAACACTAGCTGAGATGCCCCAGGCTCTCTCTTCATTCAGAGGTGGAGGTGCATGTCACATTTATAGTCTGAGTCTGAACAAGATAAATCCCACCCAAAAGCTTTTTTCTTAAGCCAGTGTTATGGTCAGTGAATGACTTGTAGGATGGCTTGAGGAGGAGAGCTTCCACTGTCAGACGGTCTTGGTTTTGACCTTGTGACCCACCTGGATGCCGCTGAGAGAGGCCACGCCCATGTAGAGGAAGACGCCATACAGCACCGGCATGGGGATGTACTGCAGAAACAGACAGGACTCACAGCTCACTCTCACAGAACTCCAGAGACACCAGGAACGTTCAAACTGGTTCACTCCCAAGATGGACCACAGAAAACCTTACTGCTGAACATGAAGGAACCTATTTACACGATCTGGAACACAAGTGTCAAGCAAAGCAAGTTGCTTAATGGGCGGGACTAAGGCGCTGTTGTTACTATACCGGCGGGATAAATCCCACAATGCATAAATCTAGCGTAAACATTTACTTCTTTTATTCAGGCTAGTTGTCGTATAAATGGAGTTGACAACAGTTGAAACAATTGTGGTAATTTCTTCCCACGCCTGTTTAACTGAAGCTAGTTTGGGTGGATTTCTCCCTGTACAGTGTGACTTCTCCTTCTTTAACGGCTCTAACGAGGACGTCAGTCTCCTCAGCTGTCTAGCATTCTTGACGTGCGCCCGGCAAATCCTCCATGATGATAGCAACCCTCCATGGAACAAGATCTCCTGCTTTTAAAGGGAATGTGAGCGGACGCTCTGATTGGACTTTGCGCTTGACACCTGCGTTTCAGATTGTGTAAATTGGGCCCTTAACCACCTTTATCCTGGTCAAGGTGGTGAGGGGTTTCTCTGAAACTGCAAAATATCACCAGGGAACGTTTACAGCGGAACACGCCTCCTCTTTTCTCTGAACCGCCTCCTGGAGCGCAAGTTCATTCTCTAATGTAGCTATGAGCGTCTGAGGACGGAAAGATCTGCTGTGTGTCTGGTGGAAAACAGGAATGATCCACGAGTTGAGGTACAAAGTCATCTGTGCTGTAAGCCTGATAGGAGGTGCATGATAGGAGGTGCCTGATAGGAGGTGCCTGATAGGAGGTGCCTGGTAGGAGGTGCCTGATAGGACCCCAGGTATTGTCTCTGTGTTTCATGCTCTGCCTGCTGAAGAGAAGCTCACCTGCAGAATGGGAGCCAGGAAGATGGAGACTCCAGTGAGGATGAAGACCAGGATCCCAGTCAGTCTCTGTTCTCTGTGACAGCAGAGACTCAGGTTAACTGATCTGCTGTTAGATACAGCAGAACTCCAAACAACATGAGTCACGTTTACACAATAAGAGTATGTGAGGGTGTAGGATTAACTCTGACACGGGTGGGGGGGACAGATTTGCTGGCAAAACCTGATATATTCTACGTACTGGAGGGATCTGACCCGTGATCCGACCCACTGAGCTGCAGATAAACACTGAGACTCACCTGACCCCCAGGAACTGTGGCTGCTCCCCAGGAGCGCTGGACTCACTCTCCATCTTCAGAGAGTCGATGTGGGCGATGGAGATGACCGTGGCGGCCACGTACCAGGGCAGGCCCATGAAGGAGCAGGTGGCCATCAGGATCCCCACCCAGAACAGGTCCAGGTGGTACCCACAACCCTTCTGTAGGCCAGGAACACAACACAACCTGAACACTCAGAGATGGTTCCAAACTCCACTGCGTTGGTTAACCAAGTCAGGTGGCTCAGCAGGTTAAGGCGTTGGACTAGTGATCGGAAGGTTGCGAGTTCGATTCCAGGATGGGTCAACATGATGTTGTGTCCTTGGACAAGGCACTTCACTCTACTTGCCTCAGGGGGAACGTCCCTGTACTTACTGCAAGTTGATCTGGATAAGAACATCTAGTAAATGTAATGTAACTTATAGTTTATATATAAAATATAAAATACTTAGTATTTTGCTTGACCAGCCATCTGCAGGGACCTAGATTATTTGTTTGAGATGTTTCCTTGGGTTTCCATCAGCGGTTTACCTTCAGCTTGTTCTCCTTGCGGTTGACGATGACGGCACTGATCTGCTGATCCATGAAGATGAGGATGGTGACGAGGAGCGCAGGGACAAAGCTGGCCACATACACCCACCAGGGGTTCTTCCCGAAAGGCAGGACTATCCAGCCCCGGTCTGGACGAGTGGGCTGAAGAGGAGAGAAGCATGAGGTATCTCTTCACTATCAGGGTTACTCAGGGTAAAGGGGGGTTAGAGTGTAACCCATTGGTCTCCCTGCACAAGGCTTTGACTTTGACATTGGGGGGGACAGATTCGCTGACAAAACACGAAAACGTCTCTGTCACGCTTTCAAAATAAAAGTTACAAATGTAACAAAAGATTCTCATGTTGGGGGGGGGGGTGGGGAACAAATCCATCCCAATATTGACAAAGTGTTCCTATGCCAATGTCCCTACATACCTTAAACTCAGTTGGTACGATCAGCTTGGGCGTCTTGAGTCCAATGAGCATGTCCAGACCAACAAAGGTCATGATGGACATGAAGATAGAGAAGTCACTGATCAGCTTCCTCAGCTGAGAGCAAGAGGAAGAGGAAGAGCAGAACCAGACCAACACAGTGAGGAAGAGCAGAACCAGACCAACACAGTGAGGAAGAGCAGAACCAGACCAACACAGAGAGGAAGAGCAGAACCAGACCAACACAGAGAGGAAGAACAGAACCAGACCAACACAGTGAGGAAGAACAGAACCAGACCAACACAGTGAGGAAGAACAGAACCAGACCAACACAGTGAGGAAGAGCAGAACCAGACCAACACAGTGAGGAAGAGCAGAACCAGACCAACACAGTGAGGAAGAGCAGAACCAGACCAACACAGTGAGGAAGAGCAGAACCAGACCAACACAGAGAGGAAGAGCAGAACCAGACCAACACAGAGAGGAAGAACAGAACCAGACCAACACAGTGAGGAAGAGCAGAACCAGACCAACACAGTGAGGAAGAGCAGAACCAGACCAACACAGAGAGGAAGAGCAGAACCAGACCAACACAGAGAGGAAGAGCAGAACCAGACCAACACAGAGAGGAAGAACAGAACCAGACCAACACAGTGAGGAAGAGCAGAACCAGACCAACACAGTGAGGAAGAGCAGAACCAGACCAACACAGTGAGGAAGAACAGAACCAGACCAACACAGTGAGGAAGAGCAGAACCAGACCAACACAGTGAGGAAGAGCAGAACCAGACCAACACAGAGAGGAAGAACAGAACCAGACCAACACAGTGAGGAAGAGCAGAACCAGACCAACACAGTGAGGAAGAGCAGAACCAGACCAACACAGAGAGGAAGAGCAGAACCAGACCAACACAGAGAGGAAGAGCAGAACCAGACCAACACAGAGAGGAAGAGCAGAACCAGACCAACACAGTGAGGAAGAACAGAACCAGACCAACACAGTGAGGAAGAGCAGAACCAGACCAACACAGTGAGGAAGAGCAGAACCAGACCAACACAGTGAGGAAGAACAGAACCAGACCAACACAGAAGCACATTCTGTCAAGAAAACCTTAAACAGTCAATGAAGAGACACATTTTGAACACTTCAAGAGGAAAATCTATGAGAGGTTTCTGGTTTACAAGAATGATCCGCTCTTGTTTTGCAAAGGCTTCATTCTGTCTGTGTCTATTTCTAAAAACCAGATGCAGGTCAAGGTGATTGACAGGGGTGACTCAACATGCACATGTTTCCCTGCACATACATGAAGCTCTCCTGTCCAAACTAAAAGGTCATGCCCCATCCAACCCTCCGTCCAGCCGTCTCACCTTGGTGGGGAAGTAGCGGCTGAACTTGAACTTCTTGAGGGACACGGTCATGGAGTAGGTGCCGAAGAACAGGATGAAGGACATAAGAGCCAGATCTGGGACGTACTTGCAGGTGTTCCCCACCAGAGAACCTCCATACTTCACACACTCCTTCTTACTAAGCTGGCTCCAGTCCAGAGCTGTTATATTCATCTGGGAGGAGAGATGGGGGAGGGAGGGAGGGAGGGAGGTAAGGAGGGAGGGAGGTAGGAAGGGAGGGAGGGAGGAGGAAGCAGGGAGGTAGGGAGGGAGGGAGGAGGAAGCAGGGAGGGAGGGAGGGAGGAAGGGAGGGAGGGAGGGAGGGAGGGAGGGAGGGAGGGAGGGAGGGAGGGAGGGAGGGAGGGAGGGAGGGAGGGAGGGAGGAGGGAGGGAGGGAGGGAAGGAGGGAGGGAGGGAGGGAGGGAGGGAGGGAGGGAGGAGGAAGCAGGGAGGGAGGGAGGGAGGGAGGAGGAAGCAGGGAGGGAGGTAGGGAGGGAGGGAGGGAGGAAGCAGGGAGGTAGGGAGGGGGGAGGAGGAAGCAGGGAGGGAGGTAGGGAGGGAGGGAGGAGGAAGCAGGGAGGTAGGGAGGGAGGGAGGAGGAAGCAGGGAGGGAGGTAGAGTTTTAGAGTTTAGAGGTGGACGAGGTAGGGAGGACATGGTTGGCATGACGTGAGGTTGAGGGATGAAATGGAGAGAAGATAAAAGCAAGTAGAAAAGAAACGACAGGAAACCGAGCAGCTGTAAATATTCGTCTGTTCTCTGACGTGGCAAAGGGACGTTTCATCATGGAGCTTCGTGATACAAAATCATTTTGAAAACTAATTTCTACTTTATTCAAAGGAAAGGGAAGATTCCCTCGTCATTCAATGTTGTCAGACTACAATGTTTTAATCAAAGGATCCCCCCCAAAAAAGGAAAACATGACAAAAACTGAATTAATTGCTAATAGAATATGAACACTTCTTACCCCCAAAGAGGAGCAGAAGTGTTATCTGGCACTGGAACTAAAACATTGAAATTCAGAGACGCCACTGTGAGGAGAAAAACAAGGGCAAGGTAAGAGATGATGGAGGAGGAGAGGAGGAGAGGGTAGAGAGGAGGCACAAGGGCAAGGTAAGAGTTGATGGAGGAGGAGAGGAGGAGAGGAGGAGAGAGGAGGCACAAGGGCAAGGTAAGAGATGATGGAGGAGGAGAGGAGGAGAGGAGGCACAAGGGCAAGGTAAGAGTTGATGGAGGAGGAGAGGAGGAGAGGAGGAGAGAGGAGGCACAAGGGCAAGGTAAGAGATGATGGAGGAGGAGAGGAGGAGAGGAGGAGAGAGGAGGCACAAGGGCAAGGTAAGAGATGATGGAGGAGGAGAGGAGGAGAGGGTAGAGAGGAGGCACAAGGGCAAGGTAAGAGATGATGGAGGAGGAGAGGAGGAGAGGAGGAGAGAGGAGGCACAAGGGCAAGGTAAGAGTTGATGGAGGAGGAGAGGAGGAGAGGAGGAGAGAGGAGGCACAAGGGCAAGGTAAGAGATGATGGAGGAGGAGAGGGTAAAGAGGAGTCACAAGGGCAAGGTAAGAGTTGATGGAGGAGGAGAGGAGGAGAGGGTAGAGAGGAGGCACAAGAGCAAGGTAAGAGTTGATGGAGGAGGAGAGGAGGAGAGGAGGAGAGAGGAGGCACAAGGGCAAGGTAAGAGATGATGGAGGAGGAGAGGGTAAAGAGGAGTCACAAGGGCAAGGTAAGAGTTGATGGAGGAGGAGAGGAGGAGAGGAGGAGAGAGGAGGCACAAGGGCAAGGTAAGAGATGATGGAGGAGGAGAGGGTAAAGAGGAGTCACAAGGGCAAGGTAAGAGTTGATGGAGGAGGAGAGGAGGAGAGGAGGAGAGAGGAGGCACAAGAAACACAAATATAATGTGATGAGGAGCCAGGATTTAACACAGAGAGAGAGAGATAAGGCTTATGTACACAGTGGAAGTGTTACTCACTCCGATTAAACAGCCGCCAAATTGTGTGGACGCAGCGAACAGACAAACACGGAAAAACAAATGAGTTACAGTACTCAATGTTTCAAAAAGTGTCACCTCTTCATGTTGTTTAGCAATTTCATTGTGTTGAGAAATGTCAAGTCAACCATTGGATATTTCCTCTCTTACACCAAGGAGTGTCCAGAACTGGTCCTCCAGGGCCACAGTCCTGAAGGTTGTAGATGTTCTGCTCCAGCACACCTGATTCTCATTATCAGGCTTCCACTGAGCTAACATTGACATGTATTCATTTAGCAGACGCTTTTATCCAAAGCGACTCACAAGAGAGAGCTTTACAGAAGAGCTTCAGTCACTGAGCATAGCAACGTGATAGACCCTGAACACAGTGGGGTTTTTAGATTGTGAAACATACTTTTTGTTTTACCTTTTTCTACTTTTGTTCTGTTGCTGTGAGAGAGAGAGAGAGAGAGAGAGAGAGAGAGAGAGAGAGAGAGAGAGAGAGAGAGAGAGAGAGAGAGAGAGAGAGAGAGAGAGAGAGAGAGAGAGAGAGAGAGAGAGAGAGAGAGAGAGAGAGAGAGAGAGAGAGAGAGAGGGATAGAGAGAGAGAGAGAGAGGGGATAGAGGAAGGTGGCAGGGAGAGAGGGGAGGCAGGGAAGAGACATGGAGAGAGGGAGGGAGACAGGGGGAGAAAAGGGTGAGAATCATATTCATTTCACAGTACAAACACGAGTAGCTGTCTATAACTGTCTGGGCAGCATTGTTGTTGAGCCGGAGGTGAACTCACTTGCTGAATTCAAAGAGGAGTTTCTCAAAGATGAGGATGGGGCCTGTGGAGCTGAGAATGATGAGAGGTTGACCCCCAAACGTACAGAACACCGTCCCTGCAAGAGCTGTCCCCAGGAAACTCTCCATCACTCCCTGAGAGGGACGAGACAGGCAGACAAGGAGGGAGGGAAAAGAGAGAGAGAGAGAGAGAGAGAGAGAGAGAGAGAGAGGGAGAGCGGGAAGGGCGTTGAGGGGAAAAAGACACGCAAGACTCCCATGTGAGTGAATGTGTTTCTGTGGGTGCATGAGTGTGTGTGTGTGTGTGTGTGTGTGTGTGTGTGTGTGTGTGTGTGTGTGTGTGTGTGTGTGTGTGTGTGTGAGTGAGTGAGTGTGTGTGTGTGTATGGGGGGGCGCTGACTGTAGTTTCTGATCTCTCCACAGCATATCTCAAATTAGACATCAGGGTGTGAATCATCACCGTTGGCTTTTTAGATAGCACTTATCTTAAAAGCCCTGCGTCGCGTCAGAGCTAGCCTTGATCCATCTGATGGCGTTGCCACGGTACCTGGTAGTTGTCCGTGGCGTCTCCGAGCAGCCCGCCAAAGGTGATGGCGTTGGTGATGCACCCCAGGTAGATGAACAGCACGGCTGAGATGGACTGGATGTGAAAGCCATCGCAGAAATCACTGAGCACCCACGGAAGCTTTCTCTTAATGTCCAGAAGGAGTCCCCCGCAAAACCTGCCACACACATGCACGCACACAAACACACACACACGCACGCACACACACACGCACACAGAGTCAGAATACTTAGCAACCTGCAAGATTGTGTTTTGGTGTAATCTACCCAGTTAGCCAAGCCCAGGGTTGTCCAGTCCTGGTCCTCAGTAGTCACTGTCCTGAAATTTGAGATGTTTCCCTGCTCCAGCACACCTGACTCTAATGAATGGTCATTATCAGGCTTCCACAGAGCTTCATAACAACCCGTTCTATAATATCAGGTGTGCTGGAGCAGGGAAACATCTAAAACCTTCAGGAGAGCGGCCCCTGAGGACCAGGATTGGACATCCCTGTCCCAACCCCATGCTGTGGTGTACCCACCTCCCAGTAAAGGCCAGCTCCTCTCCTAACTCATGTGCAACTGGCATCTCCTCATCCTCGCTGAGGCCCCCTCCCCCTCCAGCTGTGCCGTTCATCTGGCCCAGCTCGTTCACGGAGAACACAGACTTTCTGTCCACAGCACAGGGGAAGAGAGGAAGCTCATGTTCTCTGATGTTCTACAGGAGAACCTTGTGGACCGCTGGGATGGGAGGGCATGTTGGGGTTGCCGCTGTCGGGAGGGTTCTGACCTTTTGTCGGCCGAGGGGACTTTTTTCGGAGGCTCGATCCGGATTTTGGGATCCCACTCCCCAGGAGGGAGGACAATGACCTCATCCAGGAACTCGTCGATGCCTGCGATGAGGTCCTCCCTGTCTCTGGCCTTATAGGCTACATCACTGAAGAGCTGGAGAGAGAGGGAGAGAGAGACAGGGGGGAGGAAGGGGGAGAGAGAGAAGGAGAGGAAGAGAGAGAGAGAAATAAAGCAGCTTAATAACCTTTCCTAATGTTGGTCAGGTGGCAGAGTGGTAAGGGAGTCAGGCTAGTAATCAGAAGGTTCCTGGTTTGAATCCTGCCCGTGTCAACATGACGTTGTGTCCTTGGGCAAGGCACTTCACCCTAACCTGTCTCAGGTTGTCCCTGTACCTGCTGTAAGTCGCTCTGGATAAGAGCGTTTATTAAATGTCTGTTTGATCAGTATGTGCATCGTTGTGCCACATGCTCGCTCCTCCTCATCTGTTATTCAGGCTCCATATTCTAATTAGGTGAAAATCCATAGAGCTTTGTTGACTTTCATGACCCCAGCTGAACAAAACAGTGTCAATCAATGAACGCTGCTCTGGAAGTCTTGTGGGTCAAGTAGATTTGAAAGAAGAAACATGGAAGTGATCCTAATTGCCCTTTACATGATCTAATCTGGAGCGTTAGCGTCTAAACCTGCAAAGGCTATGCCTGGCTGGAGGCCAACCAGGAAGTCAGGACAATAATAGTTATTTTCTGATTCAAGATGTGGCTCCTAGCAACACAGACACATGACACAAGACCACACACACACTTACATCATCCACCATCAGGGTGGCGATCGCCCGGCCAATCTCATTATAGGACTTGGCCTTCCCCTGGGGCCCCAGAAGAATGAACAGGAACCTGCGTAGTCGGAAAGACAATCAGCTAGACAATGAGAACAGGAGACGAGTTATCCAGACTAGAATGGGGACAGAATATAGAGTTGTTGGACTAGAATGGGGACAGAATATAGAGTTGTTGGACTAGAATGGGGACAGAATATAGAGTTGTTGGACTAGAATGGGAACAGAATATAGAGTTGTTGGACTAGAATGGGAACAGAATATAGAGTTGTTGGACTAGAATGGGAACAGAATATAGAGTTGTTGGACTAGAATGGGGACAGAATATAGAGTTGTTGGACTAGAATGGGAACAGAATATAGAGTTGTTGGACTAGAATGGGAACAGAATATAGAGTTGTTGAACTAAAATGGGGACAGAATAGACATGTTTTCCAGATGAAACACTGGTACTGGATATAGTTGGTACTAGAATGGGTACAGGAACTGAACTAGGATGAAAACAGGAACACAAAGGCAGGAAACAGGAAGTGGGCGTCCCTGTTGGCTGCACCGGTGGTTCAGTGGTAGGATTCTTGCCTACCATGTGCAGAAAGCCTGGGTTTCATTCCCGGTGGGGGTTCGAATCCCGGCCAATGCATTGAATAAATGTGTGCGCCTCTGAAATGTCCCCATTAGGGGACTAATAAGGGATCATTTCTGTTACCTGGTGGGAACAGGGACCTCTGTTAATCCTCCCAGCGTCGTAGCTTGAGCCAGACGAACAAAGGCTACAAAAGGTTTATCCAGGAAGTCCACCTCCCCTACAAGGACATTGGAAGCCTCCGCATCTCTGGGGATCTTTTTCATGAACTTGTTCTTCAGCTGATGGAGGGAGGAGGAGAAGAAGGAGACGAGTGAAACATGACGCACAACCAGAACGAAGGACACACCGAGAACCAATGGAGAGTTTGGAAAAGATCCAAGTGATTTGATGTCTTAATCTTATGATTCATCTGTTTCTGGGTTGGTTCTTCTGGTTTTTCTTCTCTTTGCTGTCAGGTGAGCAGCATGACCCTTCAACTCCCTCAAACCACCAGGTGACTCCTGGACATCAACACACCTTTCATCGTTCTAATTAAGCTAAGCCTAACGGCTTCAGACAGGAACACATGAATCTCTCTCTGTGTCTCCATTTCACCAGCAGAGAGCCTAACCCTGCCACCAGAGGCAGCGCTGAGCCTCCATGTGAGGCAGAGGCACATGGAGAGGAAGGGCAGAGGCACGTTTTCCTGATGTTGGGTCAATACTGACCCAGACTGGGGCTGGCAGATGGCAGCAGCATGTGACCCAGCCTGATCATTCAGAAAGATCCGGCTCAGAGAAGCAGAGCAGGACAGTGACTCAGCTCAGCCAGGGTCCAATCAAACCAGGACCAGCTCCCACACTTAGAATGATTCATCACACAACACAGGAACTGTGTACCGTCATGCATGCACTCTCTGGGCTTAGACCTGCATGCATTAGGCAGAGCTGAGAGGATTTCATTTTTGTTAGTCCGATCTGTCATTGGGGCACTCGGATAATTGTTTGAAACAAATCAAATTCCCAACACTCGCTGGAGATTTCTCTGGGGCTTGTGACACCAGAAGACCGCATTATTATGTTGCTGCACGCTTCCTGGCCTTTCCTCTATCACCTGCTCCCAAACTCGATGCACAATTAATGAGAGCACTGGCGGAGAGGCGGACTGGGAATGAGCTGAAGATAGGTGTAACACAGGGATCCGTACGAACACGACACAAACACTTCTCGCCATTGCAAAAGATAGGGATATGAATTCTTGCATTCCAAACACTCAAATCAATTCAATCCAACGAGCTTCCCTAGAAGTCCGTTCCATTGCTCATGCATCGAAAATGGGTGTCTACTTCAGTGTGTTGTCATGTAGACGACGATCTTATCTGCTTGCACCAAAAACCCAAACCTCCTTTCTGTGCATGAGCAACATGATTGAAGTGAGCCTGCCAAGCTGTAATGTCACATGATTTGGTCACCTGGTCCGTGCTGGGAGTGTCTGCAATGTCATTCATACTCCTACTTTGGGCATGACCTGAAACGCAACACATTAGCATATTAATGACATCAGCCCCAGAGAGGTATTCCAATGAACGCCTCCATTAACAAACTGTGTTGTTATTATTACTTCAAGTTAAAGTTTGAGGTGAACTTCCGGAACCTTCTGGACACAGACAGAGAGAGGGGGGCAACTTACGCAGTCGACCGTAGCTACCAGACTGCTGCTGCCTCACACGAAGGTCCTCTACCGAACGGTTGTAGCTGGCCCCGGGTCCTGGCCCCGCTCGAGGAGGAGGGCCCCGTGTTGCTGGGGGAGGGAAGGGGGGGTGAGGGGGGTGAGGAGGGGCGATGTCAACAGACTTCCAGAGAACCATGTGTATGAACTCCACAGTGCGAGATGTTTCATTAAGACATGTGACAAGTTCTCAGACAGGTTGAGGAGAGCAGGAGGTTGAGGAACACCCTGGGTTAGGACTGAGGAAGGAGGTGGAGGATGTCTGAGGACATGAGAGGGTTGGACCAGGTGCTGGACACTCACGGGGGGCAGGTCCGGAGCTGGACTTGCCCAGGTCGGCCAGGGAGCGATGGATGGGCTTCTTGGTCTGGTGTCTGTGCTTCCTGAGTAGCACGAAGCTGATCCTCTCTCTCAGGTCCGGAGACAACATGCCCTCATCGATCTGACGCTCGATGATGTCATCTTCACCAAGAAGCACAAGGCACCATGTCACACACTGCAGGAGGTTACACACCCTCTACCACACCAAACACTGACCAGGCTACACACACACACACACACACACTGACCGGTCTGCACACACACACACACACACACACACACCCACTGACCAGTCTGCACACACACACACACACACACACACACACACACACACACACACACTGACCAGGCTGCACACACACACACACACACACTGACCAGGCTACACACAAACACACACCAAACACTGAGCAGGCTGCAAACACACACCCACACACACACGCCCACACACACACACACACCAAACCCTGACCAGGCTACACACACACACATCCACACACACTGACCAGGCGACACACACACACACACACACACACACACACACACACACACACTGACCAGGCTACACACACACACACATCCACATTGACAAGGCTCTGTCCACTGCATATGAAACACCTCAAACATGACTGGACTGGATAACTATATTCAGTTATCTGAATCTGAGACACATTCATTGGGTAATCACTACAAACTGCCTGACAACAAAACAGATTCAGTAATATTATATCTGATATTTATTGATGTGGGCTAGACACTGGGCTAGGGTTAGACACTGGGCTAGTGTTAGACAGTGGGCTAGGGTTAGACACTGGGCTAGGGTTAGACAGTGGGATAGGGTTAGACAGTGGGCTAGTGTTAGACAGTGGGCTAGGGTTAGACACTGGGCTAGGGTTAGACAGTGGGATAGGGTTAGACAGTGGGCTAGTGTTAGACAGTGGGCTAGTGTTAGACAGTGGGCTAGGGTTAGACAGTGGGCTATGGTTAGACAGTGGGCTAGGGTTAGACAGTGGGCTAGTGTTAGACAGTGAGATAGGGTAAGACAGTGGGCTAGTGTTAGACAGTGGGCTAGTGTTAGACAGTGAGATAGGGTAAGACAGTGGGCTAGTGTTAGACAGTGGGCTAGTGTTAGACGGTGGGCTAGGGTTAGACAGTGGGCTAGGGTTAGACAGTGGGCTAGTGTTAGACAGTGGGCTAGGGTTAGACAGTGAGCTAGGGTTAGACAGTGGGCTAGGGTTAGACAGTGGGCTAGTGTTAGACAGTGGGCTAGGGTTAGACAGTGGGCTAGTGTTAGACAGTGGGCTAGTGTTAGACAGTGGGCTAGGGTTAGACAGTGAGCTAGGGTTAGACAGTGAGATAGGGTAAGACAGTGGGCTAGTGTTAGACAGTGGGCTAGTGTTAGACAGTGAGATAGGGTAAGACAGTGGGCTAGTGTTAGACAGTGGGCTAGTGTTAGACAGTGGGCTAGGGTTAGACAGTGAGCTAGGGTTAGACAGTGAGATAGGGTAAGACAGTGGGCTAGTGTTAGACAGTGGGCTAGTGTTAGACAGTGAGATAGGGTAAGACAGTGGGCTAGTGTTAGACGGTGGGCTAGGGTTAGACAGTGGGCTAGGGTTAGACAGTGGGCTAGTGTTAGACAGTGGGCTATGGTTAGACAGTGGGCTAGGGTTAGACAGTGGGCTAGTGTTAGACAGTGAGATAGGGTAAGACAGTGGGCTAGTGTTAGACAGTGGGCTAGTGTTAGACGGTGGGCTAGGGTTAGACAGTGGGCTAGGGTTAGACAGTGGGCTAGTGTTAGACAGTGGGCTAGGGTTAGACAGTGAGCTAGGGTTAGACAGTGGGCTAGGGTTAGACAGTGGGCTAGTGTTAGACAGTGGGCTAGGGTTAGACAGTGGGCTAGTGTTAGACAGTGGGCTAGTGTTAGACAGTGGGCTAGGGTTAGACAGTGAGCTAGGGTTAGACAGTGAGCTAGATTTAGACAGTGAGCTAGGGTTAGACAGTGAGCTAGGGTTAGACAGTGGGCTAGATTTAGACAGTGAGCTAGGGTTAGACAGTGAGCTAGGGTTAGACAGTGAGCTAGGGTTAGACAGTGAGCTAGGGTTAGACGGTGGGCTAGTGTTAGACAGTGGGCTAGTGTTAGACAGTGGGCTAGTGTTAGACAGTGGGCTAGTGTTAGACAGTGGGTTAGACAGCATCGAGGCTTCTCACCAACGATCTGTGGCAGAGAGTATCCATCCAGGTCCAGCAGTACAGTTCCAGTCTGCAGGCAGGTCCTCAGTTCAAACAGGCTGTGCAGTGACAGCGTGGACACATGGGGCTTGCTCCACCTCTCACCTCCCTCCTCCACCTTCTCCTCAAACTTCACCCATCTGGACGGACGACCACACAGAGAAACATGAACACCAGGGGTCGTTTGGGGTCATAAAGCAGCAGTTTGGGGTTCAGAGACGATGAAGTAGTGGTGTGCGTACCTCACACTTGTACAGGTGGGTTTTTACTGCATGGTGTTGTATAACATTTACATTTAGTCATTTATCAGACGCTCTTATCCAGAGTGACTTACAGCAAGTACAGGGACATTCCCCCCTGAGGCAAGTAGGGTGAAGTGCCTTGACCAAGGACACAACGTCATGTTGGCACAGCCGAGATTCAGACCTGCAACCTTCTGATTACCAGCCTGATTCCCTCACCGCTCAGACACCTGACTACCCTCAAGATAATTTAATGGCACTTAGAAACATTAGAATTAGTACGGCACTCAGAAATATCACTTGTTGTAGCTGTAGTTCAGAAATTCGCTATTATTGTGTTGTTGCTTCATGACTTGCACCACAGGTAGACTACTGCCTGGCGGAGGCTCACCTCAAAACTTGTATAATGTTCAGCTGAATGCTCTTATAGTTCCTCCCTTGGCACTTATTGGTTCTCAGGATACATGGTTTGGAACCTAGATGCCCGCTATGTTGGGGTCTATCATGTTGCTTTGCTCAGTGACTGAAGCTCTTTTGTAAAGCTCTCTCTTGTAAGTCGCTTTGGATAAAAGAGTCTGATAAATGAATAAATGTCAATGTTAGACTACACTAACTCTAGAGGCATGAGGCACTGCAGTATTTGACAGGAACCATTGACCCAATGTGGGCCAGGGCCGCGGATCAGTTGGTACCGGGCAGCGGGCCGCCAAAGAAATACGATGATTAATATCAATCTTTCATTTTGAAAAATTACCGGATGCTCTCGGTTAAATGTTGGAAAACGAGTAAAAAACTGACGTATTTGGGAATCGCTGGCTAGCTTGCATCGGACTACAGTGGACTCACGTCCCGTAACCCCCCCTCATCCCGCCCCGCTCGACAGAAAATGCCAGGGCTGAATTGTGGTCCCAGTCCCCCCCTGTGTGAGTCTGTCTCAGCCAATCACCTGGCAGACTCCTTCCACTCGAAGTCATCTCCTTCCTGTTGCAGTGTGTCCATCTCGGTGAAGAGGGTGGGAGTGGGAACGTCATCTTCCTCTCCCAGGATGTACCGCAACCGCTCTGCTGCAGGGGACACTGACACACACACACACACACACACACACAAAACAACACACACATTCTTATCTTAGAATTTTCTTCTCTGGAACAATTCATGAGTTCAACGTAGAGGAGCTGGTGCTGTTCTGGTATCTGAGGCTGCATCAAATCCAGAGGAGGGGATCCCTCACTGAATTGCTCCTTCCAAGGTTTCTTCCATGTTTTCTCCTCTAGTGAGTTTTTAGGTTGGTTGAGGGGCAGTTCTATGGGCGTATGTGAAGCCCTCTGTGACATTACTTGTAAAAAGGGCTAGACAAATAAATGTTGATTTGATTTGACACACCGAGGCACACACAGGCACACACACACACAAGAACACACAGGCGCACACGGGGCGCACACACACACCTTTCAAACCCGCTCAACTGTACATGATTAGTGTTCCTCTAACCAACCTGTGGCATGGACCCATCACACACTGTACTGAAGAGCACGAGCGATCAATGATATTGAATCCCGGTATTGACTTCAACCAGAGAGAGAATTCCTATTTCATTGGTTTGTTGACATATGATCCATCAAAATCTAAGACAAATATTTGTGAATAAAACTGAGATTAAAAAGTTATCTGCCTTAGCTTATAGCCAAGAATCTGTATTGATTCAAATCAACTCCTTAATAGGTTCCCAGAGGACAACCTCTTCATCAAAGCTATTTAAGGCCACGTGCTCTAATGATCCGTGTACAGTGAAGAAATTATTTCCACCCACTGCTACACAATTTATATAACACGGTCAATAAACACCAAGAGCAGAGAGGAAACAGCTCTGGAAAATGACCCAGTAATGATCCTGATGATCCCTGATCTGTGTTTAACATCCGACTCAAACCCTGACATAAGACTCCCTCTGGGGAGCCAACTGAACATCCAGATCCACGATGGAGCGAGCTCCCCGCCCCTCTCCTCACCCTCCTGCCTGGGATGCTGTGCCCATCATGGACCCCAACCCTAACTCTCTCTAGATATATGACTGTTTAGTCTGTGTTCTGCTCCTCACTTTCTCCAACCGTCCCTGGAGGAGGGGATCCCTCACTGAATTGCTCCTCTCAAGGTTTCTTCCATTTTTTTTCTCCTCTAGTGAGTTTTTCTGGGAGTTTTTCCTCGTCTTCCTTGAAGGTTTAGGTTGGTTGAAGGGCAGTTCTATGGTCATATGTGAAGCCCTGTATAAATACTTTTGGATTTGTATAAATCCTTACATTGCTGTTCTGTGAGTTTTAGCGTATCGACAACATTTACATTCAGTCATTAATCAGACGCTCTTATCCAGAGCGATTTACAGGGACATTCCCCCCTGAGGCAAATAGGGTGAAGTGCCTTGACCAAGGACACAACATCATGTAGGCACAGCCAGGGTTTGAACCACTAATCTTCTGATTACCAGCCCAACTCCCTAACCGCTCAGCCGCATGACTCCCTAGAATAGAGACCTGACTGCCTCCCCACAACAGACAGTAAAGCCCAATCCACTGTGTGTGTGTGTGTGTGTGTGTGTGTGTATGTGTGTGTCTCTATTAAAAGTGTATCCATGCACTTGCTTGTGTGGTGTCCTGTCTCCCTGCTCCTGCAGCAGGTGCAGCAGGTGCAGCAGTGTGTGGTGTCCTGTCTCCCTGCTCTTGCAGCAGGTGCAGCAGTGTGTGGTGTCCTGTCTCCCTGCTCCTGCAGCAGGTGCAGCAGTGTGTGGTGTCCTGTCTCCCTGCTCCTGCAGCAGGTGCAGCAGTGTGTGGTGTCCTGTCTCCCTGCTCCTGCAGCAGGTGCAGCAGTGTGTGGTGTCCTGTCTCCCTGCTCTTGCAGCAGGTGCAGCAGGTGCAGCAGGTGCAGCAGTGTGTGTTTGGCGTCTCACTTGTCCTGTTGATGTCCTGGTGGACACTTCCATCATGGCCGTCCCCCAGCCCCTCCTCCATGTCCACCTCCCTGTACCGCTGGTCCTCAGGCTCATGGTGTCTGTGGTGGTCGTACTGGGGGTCCAGGTCCCCCACCTCTCGGTTCGAGGAGGAGCGTCTTCGTCTGCGCTTGCGTCTGTAGCCTTGAGGCACCGGCACGCCTATGTAAATGGACTGATGGTCTGTGGGCGACAAACAGCTGTTAGATACTGGGCAGAGGACTGGGGGGGGGGGGGCAGATCTGCTGGCAAAACCTGATATCCTCTCTGTCACGCTTTCAAATTTAAGTTCAAAATGTACACATACACACTCATACACACCCCCCCCCTCACCCCCCCACCCCCCACCCCCTGGATTCCTACAGCAGTGTTTATACTAGTCTTGAAAGGAGATCTTTCTGTGACTAACCGTGCTCATCAAGAACGTTTGATTTGATTGAAACTCTCACATCATCATCTTATCACGTCATTTAATGATCAATGTCACAAATTACGACTGAATAACTATTGAAAGATGTATTTTATTGATGAATATCTCAAAGATTAATGTCATGAATGACTGAGAAAACAAATCAGTATAAATATCCAAAAGTATCATGACTTTATTATGACATAATTTAATCATTAACAATACATCATAATAGTTAATTTACATTTTAAAGAGATGAACGTCAAAAGGTGTCATATTTTTTAAGTCCTCTTGGTTTGTGAGTCTAATTGGTGATGGCTATTTCCAGCTAAACATCAAATTAGCATGCTGTTAAGATTGTTAATATTCTTGCAGTATTTACTGTTAGGTCTTGAATAATTGAACTGACACCCAAAAAATGTGGGGGATAGAGATCTACATACTTAATGAAATGAGTTGGAGAGCGAATTACAGATATATGAGCTGGATCCAGCATGAATAACTAGGAGATTGATAGTGACACAGAGCCTTGACCAAAGAGCTTACTCATGAAATACAGTAATCATTAAACTCAAGAACCAGCACACACACACACACTTCCTGTACTGTACACACACACACACACACACACACAAACACACCTCCTGTACTGTACACACACACACACACACACACAAACACACCTCCTGTACTGTACACACACACACACACAAACACCTCCTGTACTGTACACACACACACACCTCCTGTACTGTACACACACACACACACACACACAAACACACCTCCTGTACTGTACACACACACACACACACAAACACCTCCTGTACTGTACACACACACACACACACCTCCTGTACTGTACACACACACACACACACACAAACACGCTTCCTGTACTGTACACACACACACACACACACAAACACACCTCCTGTACTGTACACACACACACACACACACAAACACCTCCTGTACTGTACACACACACACACACACACACACACAAACACACCTCCTGTACTGTACACACACACACACACAAACACCTCCTGTACTGTACACACACACACACAAACACAACTCCTGTACTGTACACACACACACACACACACACACCTCCTGTACTGTACACACACACACACACACACACACAAACACAACTCCTGTACTGTACAAACACACACACACACACACACAAACACACCTCCTGTACTGTACACACACCAAAACACAAACAAACAATATTGTTACATTTGCAAATCCAGATCATAATTCATGTCCTGTATATTCCTCAGCAAAAAATCCATGAAAACAAAGATGAATAGAATCCCACATTGTGTCAAGGGAGGCTCTGGAAATGAACTCCATGTGGTGTGATGTAGAAGAGTATAAGCTGGGACTCACCCTCCTCTTCCTCATATCGAAGCTGAGAGACCCCCATCCCTCGGTCCCCAGTCCGATCATGATCCATCCTCACAGCAGGAAACAAGGACAGACTTGATCATCCTGTACTTGCATTGGCCTGAATTGACATGCATTAGTAGCAATCATTTGGGTGTGCAATTGAATATGTGCAAACAAATTGTGAGCATATGTGTGGCAGAGTGTGTGTGTTACTGTGTGTGTGTGTGTTACTGTGTGTGTGTGTGTTACTGTGTGTGTGTTACTGTGTGTGTGTGTGTGTGTGTGTTACTGTGTGTGTTACTGTGTGTGTTACTGTGTGTGTGTGTGTGTGTGTGTGTGTGTGTGTGTGTGTGTGTGTGTGTTACTGTGTGTGTGTGGGTGTGTGTTACTGTGTGTGTGTTACTGTGTGTGTGTGTTACTGTGTGTGTTACTGTGTGTTACTGTGTGTGTTACTGTGTGTGTTACTGTGTGTGGGTGGGTGTGTTACTGTGTGTGTTACTGTGTGTGTGGGTGTGTGTTACTGTGTGTGTGTGTTAGTGTGTGTTACTGTGTCTGTGTGTGTGTGTGTGTGTTACTGTGTGTGTGTGTGTCAGTAGTTCTGTAGGCTCTTTACTGAGAGCAGGTCCTGTTCAATGACCTGGATGTGTGACTGAGGTCATGACAGATCAATGAGGAAATAATTACAAGTGAGGAAAACTCAATGGAAACATGGATGATTAGGAGTGATCTCTGTGATTAGGATGATCACAATACAGAAGGTAAGTATGCACACTGACTAGTATAATGACCAGTATAGTGATAATGCTGACCAGTATGATGACCAGTATGCTGACCAGTATGCTGACCAGTATGCTGACCAGTATGATGACCAGTATGATGATAATGCTGACCAGCATGGTGACCAGTATGATGATAATGCTGACCAGCATGGTGACCAGTATGATGATAATGCTGACCAGCATGATGATTTTGGTTTCAGTGTTGTCAAGGCTGTGGTAGTGTTGTCAGGGCTGTGGTAGTGTTGTCAGGGCTGTGGTAGTGTTGTCAGGGCTGTGGTAGTGTTGTCAGGGCTGTGGTAGTGTTGTCAAGGCTGTGGTAGTGTTGTCAAGGCTGTGGTAGTGTTGCCAGGGCTGTGGTAGTGTTGTCAGGGCTGTGGTAGTGTTGTCAGGGCTGTGGTAGTGTTGTCAGGGTTGTGGTAGTGTTGTCAGGGCTGTGGTAGTGTTGTCAGGGCTGTGGTAGTGTTGTCAGGGCTGTGGTAGTGTTGTCAGGGCTGTGGTAGTGTTGTCAAGGCTGTGGTAGTGTTGCCAGGGCTGTGGTAGTGTTGTCAGGGCTGTGGTAGTGTTGTCAGGGCTGTGGTAGTGTTGTCAAGGCTGTGGTAGTGTTGTCAGGGCTGTGGTAGTGTTGTCAGGGCTGTGGTAGTGTTGTCAGGACTGTGGTAGTGTTGTCAGGGCTGTGGTAGTGTTGTCAGGGCTGTGGTAGTGTTGTCAGGGCTGTGGTAGTGTTGTCAGGGCTGTGGTAGTGTTGTCAGGGCTGTGGTAGTGTTGTCAGGGCTGTGGTAGTGTTGTCAGGGCTGTGGTAGTGTTGCCAGGGCTGTGGTAGTGTTGTCAAGGCTGTGGTAGTGTTGTCAGGGCTGTGGTAGTGTCGTCAGGGCTGTGGTAGTGTTGTCAGGGCTGTGGTAGTGTTGTCAGGGCTGTGGTAGTGTTGTCAGGGCTGTGGTAGTGTTGTCAAGGCTGTGGTAGTGTTGTCAGGGCTGTGGTAGTGTTGTCAGGGCTGTGGTAGTGTTGTCAGGGCTGTGGTAGTGTTGTCAGGGCTGTGGTAGTGTTGTCAGGGCTGTGGTAGTGTTGTCAGGGCTGTGGTAGTGTTGTCAGGGCTGTGGTAGTGTTGTCAGGGCTGTGGTAGTGTTGTCAGGGCTGTGGTAGTGTTGTCAGGGCTGTGGTAGTGTTGTCAAGGCTGTGGTAGTGTTGTCAGGGCTGTGGTAGTGTTGTCAGGGCTGTGGTAGTGTTGCCAGGGCTGTGGTAGTGTTGTCAGGGCTGTGATAGTGTTGTCAGGGCTGTGGTAGTGTTGTCAAGGCCGTGGTAGTGTTGTCAGGGCTGTGGTAGTGTTGTCAGGGCTGTGGTAGTGTTGTCAGGGCTGTGGTAGTGTTGCCAGGGCTGTGGTAGTGTTGTCAGGGCTGTGGTAGTGTTGTCAGGGCTGTGGTCGTGTTGTCAGGGCTGTGGTAGTGTTGTCAGGGCTGTGGTAGTGTTGTCAGGGCTGTGGTAGTGTTGTCAGGGCTGTGGTAGTGTTGTCAGGGCTGTGGTAGTGTTGTCAGGGCTGTGGTAGTGTTGTCAGGGCTGTGGTAGTGTTGTCAGGGCTGTGGTAGTGTTGTCAAGGCTGTGGTAGTGTTGTCAGAGCTGTGGTAGTGTTGTCAGGGCTGTGGTAGTGTTGTCAGGGCTGTGGTAGTGTTGTCAGGACTGTGGTAGTGTTGTCAGGGCTGTGGTAGTGTTGTCAGGGCTGTGGTAGTGTTGTCAGGGCTGTGGTAGTGTTGTCAAGGCTGTGGTAGTGTTGTCAGGGCTGTGGTAGTGTTGTCAGGGCTGTGGTAGTGTTGTCAGAGCTGTGGTAGTGTTGTCAGGGCTGTGGTAGTGTTGTCAGGACTGTGGTAGTGTTGTCAGGGCTGTGGTAGTGTTGTCAGGGCTGTGGTAGTGTTGTCAGGGCTGTGGTAGTGTTGTCAGGGCTGTGGTGTCAGAGCTGGTTTCCGGGCTGTAATTAGTGCTGTCACATCAGTGTCCTTCACACCCAGTCACACACAGCCTGAGTGGGACCTGCAGGCCAGCAGTACTGACATGCTGATCAATGAGGCTGCTACAGCACTCTCTCTGTGGCCATGTAGGAGAGAGCACACTCTCTCTCTCTCTCTCTCTCCATCTCTCCCTCTCTCTCTTGCTCCCTCCCTCTATCTCTCTCTCTCTCTCCATCTCTCCCTCTCTCTCTTGCTCCCTCCCTCTATCTCTCTCCCGCTCTCCATCGCTCCCGCTTTCTATTCCTCTCTCCCTCCATCTGTCTCTCTCTCATCTCTCCATCTTTCCCCCTCCATCTCTCTCTATCTGTCTCTCCCTCCCTCCCTTTCTTTCTCTCTCCTAGTCTTTTTGTCACATGCTTTCTCTTTCACACTATCTCTCTGCCTCTCTCTCTCTCCCCTCGGCCTCTCATTCGCTCTCTTCTCTCTGACACACATTCACGACACGTGAGCAATTGTCATGTCACACCCCTGTCCCCCTTTAAGGCATCACAGCACACTGTCCCCCTTTAAGGCATCACAGCACACTGTTCCCCTTTAAGGCATCACAGCACACTGTCCCCCTTTAAGGCATCACAGCACACTGTCCCCCTTTAAGGCATCACAGCACACTGTCCCCCTTTAAGGCATCACAGCACACTGTCCCCCTTTAAGGCATCACAGCACACTGTCCTCCTTTAAGGCATCACAGCACACTGTCCCCCTTTAAGGCATCACAGCACACTGCCCTCCTTTAAGGCATCACAGCACACTGTCCTCCAGTTCTTGCTTATGGGTAGCACTGCAATTATACAACTTTATGAAATGTGCACACATTAAAGCCATCAGAGAGATAGAGAGTGATTGAGTCATTTGACTGAAACTAAGATAAATAATTCTGAACTGTGTCTGTCGAGAGTTTTGTGTAATGTTTCAAGAATAAATTATGAAACTAAAATGGAAGTTTTAGCAATTAAGTGTTCAAACTTAAAGAATGGATTCGTTATTTTACTGAACCAAATCATCTATTTAACAGTTAATTTTTTATACAGTTAGATTGTTACTGAAGTTGAACTTGCTTGTCTGAACTTAAAAGCTTGTCTAAACTGACTCTATCAGTTGTTCTAAAAGTTAAAAGTTTGTGTCTTAAAGAGTGAGTCTGATGAACAGTTCAAGGGGAACTTCCACAATGCTAAAAACATGGAAACATTCACACAGATTAGTAGCATGATGAGAGTCATGCAGAAGTATTATAATCTAAGTCCTCTGGCTTCATCAGCCCATCACAGATAAACTACAAAGAAGATCAATACAACAGAAGTTTTAAAAGGACCTACCTGGTTTAATCTTGCGCTGAAACTAGTGGAAATAATGTATTTTCATAGGAGCCAATCTGCATCTGTGAAAACATGCTACATGAGTTCCAAGCTTGTAACAGGACCCATCTGAGCAATGAGGTAAAGTTCTCTCTCTCTCTCTCTGCCTCTCTCTGTCTCTCTCTCTCTCTCTCTCTCTGTCTCTCTCTGTCTCTCTCTCTGCCTCTCTCTCTATGTCTCTCTCTGCCTCTCTCTCTCACATACAGGACTTATTTTCAGGACCATGAAAGAAAAACTTGACTTGGCTACTTGGGCAACTGAACTTTGCATTCTAATATTTCCTGCAGTCTGTGATCTGCATTCCAATCTGTTTACCATCATCTTTGTTGACTAACAGCACAACAAACCATGAAATATTACACTTTGTAGCAATCATAAGAGTCTTTGGGTTATAATTATAAATCTAATTACACCAGTGGTCCCCAACCCTTGTCCTCCGGGAACACCTGTCCTGCATGTTCTAGATGTTTCTCTGGTCCAACACACCTGATTCAAATGAACGGGTCGTTATCCAGCACTGCAGAAGCTTGCTTATGACCATGCATTAGAATAAGGTGTGTTTGAGCAGGGAAACATCTAAAACATGCAGGACAGTGGACCCTGAGGACCAGGGTTGGACACCCCTGCAGTAAGGCATGAGGGGGGGGGAGAGAGGGGAGACTGTACAAGAGTAAGAGGTCAGGTGGTTGACTGGTTAGGACACAGATTCCTGGCTGTGGTGGGGGGGGGGGTATCAATCTGGGATTCATATCCCGTGGTAAACCAGAAGCCAAACACAGGCAGGGATGTTTGTGTGTCCCTTCCCAGCATGCCTCCTTCTCTGCAGCAACGTGACGTCTTCAGAAGAACCACATCAAGCGAGGTCTGCACAGTAGTTCTGGGGTGATGAGACAAACGCCTGCAAAATGACAACTTAGCTGCTAGTATAGAGCCTGTAGTATAGAGCCTGTAGTATAAAGCCTGTAGTATATACCTGCTAGTATAGAGCTGCTATTATAAAGCTGCTAGTATAGAGCTGCTAGTATAGAGCTGCTAGTATAGAGCCTGTAGTATAAAGCCTGTAGTATATACCTGCTAGAATAGAGCTGCTATTATAAAGCTGCTAGTATATACCTGCTAGTATAGAGCTGCTATTATAAAGCTGCTAGTATAGAGCTGCTAGTATAGAGCTGCTAGTATAGAGCTGCTAGTATAAAGCTGCTAGTATAGAGCTGCTAGTATAGAGCTGCTAGTATAGAGCTGCTAGTATAGAGCCTGTAGTATAGAGCTGCTAGTATAGAGCCTGTAGTATAAAGCCTGTAGTATATACCTGCTAGTATAGAGCTGCTAGTATAAAGCTGCTAGTATATAGCCTGTAGTATAGAGTCTGTAGTATAGAGCTGCTAGTATAGAGCTGCTAGTATAAAGCTGCTAGTATAAAGCTGCTAGTATAGAGCTGCTAGTATAGAGCCTGTAGTATAGAGCCTGTAGTATAGAGCTGCTAGTATAGAGCTGCTAGTATAAAGCCTGTAGTATATACCTGCTAGTATAGAGCTGCTAGTATAGAGCTGCTAGTATAGTGCTGCTAGTATAGAGCTGCTAGTATAGAGCCTGTAGTATAGAGCTGCTAGTATAGAGCTGCTAGTATATAGCCTGTAGTATAGAGCTGCTAGTATAGAGCTGCCAGTATAGAGCCTGTAGTATAGAGCTGCTAGTATAGAGCTGCTAGTATAGAGCCTGTAGTATAGAGCTGCTAGTATAGAGCTGCCAGTATAGAGCTGCTAGTATAGAGCTGCCAGTATAGAGCCTGTAGTATAGAGCTGCTAGTATAGTGCTGCTAGTGTATAGCCTGTAGTATAGAGCTGCTAGTATAGAGCTGCCAGTATAGAGCCTGTAGTATAGAGCTGCTAGTATAGTGCTGCTAGTGTATAGCCTGTAGTATAGAGCTGCTAGTATAGAGCTGCTAGTATAGAGCCTGTAGTATAGAGCTGCAGATTCCTGCCAGCGTTTCAAACCAGCCAGGTTATCATGACCTTACAAAGCAGAAACAGGAACTCGAAGATTTGATACTTTCTGTAAAAAAAGTAGTATAAAGTATTATTTGCAGGAAATGGTGACGAAATGTCTTCCCAGTGGGCTAATGCACAATATATAATAGAAGTGAGACATAATAGTGCATTTCAAATAGTTTTTTTGTTAGTTTTTTTTTTTTTTTGGGGGGGGGGGTTGGGGGAGAACTATTTTGAGACATGGGTATAATTACTGTTATGTAAACTTGATACCAGTTCCCATCGTAGCGGTAATGATAGCTTGGTGTTCAACCATCCGAATACTCTGAATAATTCTGGATCCCTTAACTCTGTTCTCTACAGCAGTCTGACTGCTGGTGAAGAATCTCCAACTCTACCCAGCCAAGGTGCCTGAACTGTGAAATTAACTTTGGATTGCCGGGTCAAAACTCCAGAGGAACCAACGTCCAGAAGATGGGTGGTTTAATAAGACATCAGACAGCACTGAGAACTGATTCTGTCTGCTGAAATTCATTAGAGAGGAGAGCATTTCATTTCAACATTGGGAGATTTAACAATGATAATGGATATTAGCAATAGAGTTCTTTCTACTTAAGCATGCACAGGAATTACTATCTTGTTTTTGTCTAAAACTTTCCTTTTCAAAAGGCTAGACTGTACTGTAAATGGATAGCAGGCTAAAGGCTAAGTCATGGTCGTCATTTTGAGGGAAAACTCTCCTAACACTCTTTAAACTCCTACAGCAAACATCCACTGATCTGTGTAGGACCAACGATGTTCACACACAGTTACAGAGGCTGAGTTAGACACTAGGTAGAGGGAGAGAGACAGGGGGGAGAGACAGGAGGGAGAGAGACAGGGGGACAGAGACAGGAGGGAGAGAGACAGGGGGAGAGAGACAGGAGGGAGAAAGACAGGAGGAAGAGAGACAGGGGGAGAGAGACAGGAGGGAGAGAGAGTCAGGGGAGAGAGACAGGAGGGAGAGACAGGAGGGAGAGAGAGACAGGAGGGAGAGAGACAGGAGGGAGAGACAGGAGGGAAGGAGAGAGACAGGAGGGATAGAGACAGGGGGGAGAGAGACAGGAGGGAGAGAGACAGGAGGGAGGGAGAGAGACAGGAGGGGGAGAGAGAGACAGGAGGATATGAGGTTGGGTTTGAGAGGAAGAGACACGAGGGAGAGACAGGAGAGAGACAGGAGGAAGAGAGAGAGACAGGAGGGAGAGAGACAGGAGGATATGAGGTTGGGTTTGAGAGGGAGACAGGAAGCTTGCCCTTCAAAAGAGGCTGTCTCCACTTGGCAATTACCAGCAGCAGTAATCCAACATTCATGTCACTATTATCATAATCAGGGCTGTTTGGATGCTTGCTGTTCCTGCTCTCCGTGCTCACAGGGTTTTTGGGCGCTTCATTTCCTCCCTGCTGAGTCTCCCTGTAATTACTCCCCCCCCCCTCCTATCACAGGGGAGGAAGGTGAGGCTAGAGAGCAGCGCTGGGAAGTCAGGCACATGTATGTTTCCAAGCCATGTGTGTTGGCATGCGTGATGTGACTACAGCTGACATGGGAGTGGAAAGTATTTCATTATGGGAAACCGAAGCTCTACTCTAACTTACACTCCATGTCACTGAGTAAAATCAATAAGAACGCCAAGCATGTTCCTATATAGGGGGAGACATTTCCCAGACAATTTGTCAATTAAAAGGTACCAGATGGTGTGAGATTGACTGGGGGGGGATGGGGAGGGGGGTCATTCCAGAAAAGATTTACAGACAGTAAATGTGTCTATTTAGTGACCGCAGCTCTGTGGCAGTATTGTATCTCTGGACAGCCGCCATACATCTGCTCCTACTTCTCCCTCAGCGCTCCAGTGACCTGAGCGAACAGTCAGGTGGCTCAGTGGTTAAGGAGTTGGGCTCATGATCGGACAGTTATGAGTTCGATTCCTGGCTGTGGCTACATCACGTTGTGTCCTTGGGCAAGGCACTTCACCTTACTGTCCTCAGGGGGGATTGTCCCTGTACTTACTGTAAGTCTCTCTGGATAAAAGCATGAATGAAATGAACGCCCAAGATGAGGAGATCCGCTGGAAGAGATGCTCTAGGAGAGAGATGCTCTGGGAGAGATGCTCTGGGAGAGATGCTCTAGGAGAGAGATGCTCTGGAAGAGATGCTCTGGGAGAGATGCTCTAGGAGAGATGCTCTGGGGGAGAGATGCTCTGGAAGAGATGCTCTGGGAGAGAGATGCTCTGGGAGAGAGATGCTCTGGGGGAGATGCTCTGGGAGAGATGCTCTGGGAGAGAGATGCTCTGGGAGAGATGCTCTGGGAGAGATGCTCTGGGAGAGAGATGCTCTGGGAGAGATGCTCTGGGGGAGATGCTCTGGGAGAGAGATGCTCTGGAAGAGATGCTCTGGGAGAGAGATGCTCTGGGAGAGAGATGCTCTGGGAGAGATGCTCTGGAAGAGATGCTCTGGGAGAGAGATGCTCTGGAAGAGATGCTCTGGGAGAGAGATGCTCTGGGAGAGAGATGCTCTGGGAGAGATCCGCTGGAAGAGATGCTCTAGGAGAGAGATGCTCTGGGAGAGAGATGCTCTGGGAGAGATGCTCTGGGAGAGATGCTCTAGGAGAGAGATGCTCTGGAAGAGATGCTCTGGGAGAGATGCTCTAGGAGAGATGCTCTGGGAGAGAGATGCTCTGGGGGAGATGCTCTGGGAGAGATGCTCTGGGAGAGAGATGCTCTGGGAGAGATGCTCTGGGAGAGATGCTCTGGGAGAGAGATGCTCTGGGAGAGATGCTCTGGGGGAGATGCTCTGGGAGAGAGATGCTCTGGAAGAGATGCTCTGGGAGAGAGATGCTCTGGGAGAGAGATGCTCTGGGAGAGATGCTCTGGAAGAGATGCTCTGGGAGAGAGATGCTCTGGAAGAGATGCTCTGGGAGAGAGATGCTCTGGAAGAGATGCTCTGGGAGAGAGATGCTCTGGAAGAGATGCTCTGGGAGAGAGATGCTCTAGGAGAGAGATGCTCTGGGGGAGATGCTCTGGGGGGGAGATGCTCTGGGAGAGATGCTCTGGAAGAGATGCTCTGGGAGAGAGATGCTCTGGAAGAGATGCTCTGGGAGAGAGATGCTCTGGGAGAGAGATGCTCTGGGAGAGATGCTCTGGGAGAGATGCTCTGGGAGAGATGCTCTAGGAGAGAGATGCTCTGGGGGAGATGCTCTGGGAGAGAGATGCTCTGAGAGAGCGCAGGTCAGTCAACAAACTCAGAGCTTTATTGACAATGACAGTAGT
Source organism: Neosalanx taihuensis (assembly GCA_030340665.1). Lineage (NCBI taxonomy): Eukaryota > Metazoa > Chordata > Actinopteri > Osmeriformes > Salangidae > Neosalanx > Neosalanx taihuensis. Next base: position 705,667 of record CM059309.1, read on the forward strand.
GTTTACACAAGACCAGAGATCAAACAGTGCAAAAAACCTGATATGAAAAACAAGATGTTAGCTCTTAGTGGGGATTGAAATCCCTGTAGGAATAATGATGATTCCTTGGTATAGTTTTCGCTTCAGAAAAAGCAGGATATATAATAAAAACTTTGTTTAAAAAAATTGGAAGATGACCTTATGATTACCCTAACAGCTGTAAACATCTTTAAAATCTAGTATCTACTACATGCATCCGTTTGTGATTCCAGCTGTTTTACAACACGCGTGACACAGTGTTGAAAAGATCATAGTAAAACACACACATCCATTACAACCATCGCACACTACACTGTAACAGGCTACAACTACTCCAGACTACATTGATCATCTCAAGCTTGGAACTTCATACTGTACGGATCTTCAAACATCACGTCTCTATTGGGCCACGACAGCTTGAGGTAGGCCAAGGCAATAACTCATGACACCCACAATTCAAAACAATATCTATATATCAATGCCCAGAATCAGTAAATAAAAATCCAAAACGAACAAAACCACCTTGTATGGAATTATTATTGACAGCAGGGAAAATGCCTTTTCAAAGTGTCCTTCTTCCAGAGATCCCTTTCATCAAAAGAAAAGATAGATTGGTTCAACCATTACTTAGTGCAAGAAGACTAGTCTATCCTTCAACAATAACAAAAAAAACATTTTAAAACACAAAGTTTAAAAGTTTTCCCTTCAATGTTCTCGTTTCCTCTTCATCCTGTAGTCGACCTCGTCCAGGCTGACTCCGAAGCTAGGCCCCTTCAGGTCTTGAACGGAGCGTGTGAGGGGTCGCTGTGATTGGATGGGCTCGAAGTCCGAGGGGTCGGGTGCCCAGGTGTCTGGCTCCGACTCGGGGACGGGCAGGTAGCCTCCGTCCCGGGGCAGACACAGGCACCAGCCTGCCCCAGACAGGTCCAGCTCGCTGTACTCGAAGCCAGCGCTCTTCAGGAACTTGAAGTCCACCATGTCCAGAGACTCACTCATCTCCACCAGAAGGTTCCAGAAGACACAGCTCAGCAGGATCCCAAGCAGCTGCAGGGAGGCACACGAAGAACACGGGATTCAGTGTGACAAGATGGCACCAACAACACACACACACAGATCTTGAACTAACAACACTAAATACAATACAAATCTCTAAAGTATAAAAGTAAAATAAAAATAACTATTGATAAAAGATAAGAATGATCAAATAAAAATACAACTATATATGCATTAGCAGGAAGCATGCACACATTAGTGCAAATGAGCCCATTGAGCCCCAGGGGTCAGAGTGTGGCCCCAGGGGTCCGGGTGTGGCCCCAGGGGTCCGGGTGTGGCCCCAGGGGTCTGGGTGTGGCCCTAGGGATCTGGGTGTGGCCCTAGGGATCTGGGTGTGGCCCCAGGGGTCTGGGTGTGGCCCCAGGGGTCTGGGTGTGGCCCCAAGGGTCTGGGTGTGGCCCCAGGTGTCTGGGTGTGGCCCCAGGGGTCTGGGTGTGGCCCCAGGGGTCTGGGTATGGCCCCAGGGCTCTTAACTGACCTGAGGCAGGCCGACGGCGAAGCAGATTCCGATGGTGGCCCCGACGTTGTCCCCCATCCACAGATTAACAGCATGGATGCAGCCTCGTACGTGGATCAAGTCACCCAGGGTGTCACGCTGGGAGGAGGGGGAGGAGGGGGGGGAGGAGGAGGAGGAGAGGGAGGAGGGGGAGGAGGAGAGGGAGGAGGGGGGAGGAGAGGGAGGAGGGGGAGGAGAGGGAGGAGGGGGAGGAGGGGGGAGGAGGGGGAGGAGGGGGAGGAGGGGGAGGAGAGGGAGGAGGGGGAGGAGGGGGGAGGAGGGGGAGGAGGGGGGGAGGAGGAGGAGGAGAGGGAGGAGGGGGAGGAGAGGGAGGAGGGGGAGGAGGGGGGAGGAGGGGGAGGAGGGGGGAGGAGAGGGAGGAGGGGGAGGAGGGGGGAGGAGGGGGAGGAGGGGGGAGGAGGAGAGGGAGGAGGGGGGAGGAGAGGGAGGAGGGGGAGGAGAGGGAGGAGGGGGGAGGAGGGGGAGGAGGGGGAGGAGGGGGAGGAGGGGGGAGGAGGGGGAGGAGGGGGGGAGGAGGAGGAGGAGAGGGAGGAGGGGGAGGAGAGGGAGGAGGGGGAGGAGGGGGGAGGAGGGGGGGGAGGGGGGGAGGAGGAGGAGGAGAGGGAGGAGGGGGAGGAGAGGGAGGAGGGGGAGGAGGGGGGAGGAGGGGGAGGAGGGGGGAGGAGGGGGGGAGGAGGGGGGAAGAGAGGGAGGAGGGGGGAGGAGAGGGAGGGGGAACAATTAAAGTAACTCTATGTAAAAGAAGAAGTAAGAATAATAACAGAATCCTAGTCTGAGGCCTCATAAGAACAGAGAGAGCAGATTGAGGTGAAGTTTCAGATTAGTTTGTCTCCCTCTAAACTATCGAACGCTACGCATGTGTCCAAGCCTCAGGTTTCCCTGTGAGGGTCAATGATCAAGCAGAGCTGAATGTCAAGTCTGTCAGCTTCTACTGTGGAGAACCAGAGTCCAGCAACGCTATCAGGTCTGTTTGTCTTCATGCGATGAATAGCAATGACTTTCCCTTACATGTTCCTGAAGAGTGTTATACCCACAGAGGGTGTTGACTACCTCTCCCACCTGTCAAAAGAGGAGAGGGAGGAAATGTTAAACGTAGCTGTGGGTAACACATTCACACACACACACACACTCACACACACACTCACTTGAAACGTGAGCAGTGTCGTGGTGATGACAGCAATTCTAACAGCACAGTAGCACCAGATAATCATACAGCCTCCTCCAACCACAGCCTCCTCCAGCCTCCCCTCTTCCTCCAGCCTCCCCTCTTCCTCCAGCCTCCCCTCTTCCTCCAGTCGCAGCCTCCTGCCTCTCTCCAGCCTCTCCTCTTCCTCTAACCCAGGGGTGTTCAATCCTGGTCCTTAAGGGCCACTGTCCTGAAGGTTTTAGATGTTTCTCTGCTCCAGCACACCTGACTCTAATGAATGGGTCATTATGAGGCTTCCACAGAGCTTGATAACAACCTCTTCCTTTGAATCAGGTGTGCTGGAGCAGGGAAACATCTAAAACGTTCAGGACAGTGGCCCTCCAGGACCAGAACTGCCCACCCCTGCTCCAGCCCCAGCCTCTCCTCTTCTTCCAGCCTAGTCACAGCACACATCCTCAGGAGCTACATCTGTCCGGAGCATCGCTCCCAAGATCATCCACACTCCCCATCTGGCCTTGAAATGATCACACATCAGCGAGCGTATTCTCTGAGAGCTGCTTTGGGTCAAATCTAAAACCCAGTGGTGCTGTGCTGGTGATGCAGGCACAGCGACTCCCATCAGACTGTGCTGTCTGTGGAGAGACACAGGCTGCCTTCCTGCAGCATAGTGATGCATTACCAAGCGATTAGGCGCCTCTAAGTAGGTTTAACTGAGGCTGGGAGTCCTGTTCAGGCACAGGAAGAGGAACCTGGAACCCAGGGATGGGCGCAGAGCTGGAGCTAATTCAATTCCTTTACCGTTCCTCATGAGTCAATCTGTTCCTCTCTCTCTTGCTTTGTACACTCACTGGGTATCTCGCATGCAACTCACAGCGATAAACATGGATTACAGCCAAAGAGGATGTCATTAGTGTGTGTGTGTGTGTGTCCCTCACCGTGCCTCGAATGCAGCATGAATAGGGGACCCCGCAGGCTAGGGGCCCGGTGCCGTTACAGAAGTGGTATTGGTTGACACCCCAGTCCTTGTATTCATCCCCCCCGCAGCAGGAGAACTGGAGAGGAAGAAGGAAACAGTCGCTCAGATCAAGACACAAGGGCTGAGTCACATGACTCAAAGTCCTGAACAGGAACCGAGATTTCATTCGCTGAGAGACCTTGAGGGGCGTTGACAGTCCACCATGGCTTCTAGGAAACCTTCACCAGCATCATGAATCCTTTCAGCCCAGCTAACGGCCCCTTTACACCCCTCCCCTCCCGTTCCCCCCCCCCATCACATCCATGTTGAGATTTCCAGAGAGCTACATTGTTCTCAGGGTAAGATTAGGATATTTCTTGTACTTAGTTAAGGACACAGAAATCCATGCCTGTTGTTTTGAAACATGCCTGCATGTTTTAGATGTTTCCTTGCTACAACACACCTAATTCAAATTAAACAGTGGCTCCTGAGGACCAGGGTTGGGGACCACTGATCTAAAACATGCAGGACAGTGGGGGCCCTGAGGACCAGGGTTGGGGACCACTGATCTAAAACATGCAGGACAGTGGCCCCTGAGGACCAGGGTTGGGGACCACTGATCTAAAACATGCAGGACAGTGGGGCCCTGAGGACCAGGGTTGGGGACCACTGATCTAAAACATGCAGGACAGTGGGGCCCTGAGGACCAGGGTTGAGGACCACTGATCTAAAACATGCAGGACAGTGGGGGCCCTGAGGACCAGGGTTGGGGAACACTGATCTAAAACATGCAGGACAGTGGGCCCTGAGGACCAGAGTTGGGGACCACTGATCTAAAACATGCAGGACAGTGGGGCCCTGAGGACCAGGGTTGGGGACCACTGATCTAAAACATGCAGGACAGTGGGCCCTGAGGAACAGGGTTGGGGACCACTGATCTAAAACATGCAGGACAGTGGGGCCCTGAGGAACAGGGTTGGGGACCACTGTTGTACAGCCCTTGATTTCAAAACAACAGGCATGGATTTCTGTGTCCTAACCAAGTATCAGAAAGACCCTAATCTAACCCTGAGAACAATGAAACTGTCTGGAAATCTCAACATGGATGTGATGTCCTCGGCACAATTACATTTATTCATTTAGCAGACGCTTTGATACAATTACATCAAACAGAGTGATTTGCTGAAGTGTGCCACTGTTGTCACTGGTGTTAACAGACTGAAGGACTGGCTTGAGACAATGGCTGTCTCCCTAACACAGTGTCAAGTGCTGAGTGTGTGTCCATGACTGAGAGGAGGTCATTATTGGAGGGCCAGCTTTGCTAATCAAAGGCTTAAGATAGATTTGTGTCCTTCTACTAATTACACACATCGACATACAAACACACACACACACACACACACACACACTGGGGTTTGTAGAAACTACCAATTAAATTATATTGGCACTACAGAGATCCAATTCACTGTACTGAAAAAAGCCTGTTGGGTACCAGAAATGATATTGATTCAAATGTGAACTGCATCAAACCCTAACACACACACACACACACACACACACAGGCACAGGCACACTAAACAAGCACACGCTGCTTTTTAATGATATCAAAATAAACTTGCACCTTCTCCTGCACATAGTCCAGGATGTTCTTGAAGTCCAGGTCATCGTAGTAATGTTTGATTCCCTCTCGTATGGTATTCTGGAACATGGCTGATGTCTGAGGGAGGGAGGGAGGGAGGGAGGGAGGGAGGGAGGGAGGGAGGGAGAGTCGATGAGGAGAAATCATTGGTCAGTCAGAAAGACGTGGCTGTGATCTAAAGATAGCTGAAGGCTAAGTGTGTGTTGTGTGTGTGTGTGGGTGTGTGTGTGTGTGTGTGTGTGTGTGTGTAGGGGGATTGTTGGGCAGATTGGTTGGGAGGCTATGTTCCTATGGTCAGAGCGAGAGGGGGGAGGGCCACAGAGAGAGACTCTTGTTTACACCCGGCGGTGATGAAGACAAAACCAACCTTCTTCTCGAAGAGGAGAGCGACGATGAGAGCGACTGCCTGGAGCAACAGCAGGACGCACAGCACACAGAGGAACTGGAGGGAGAAGGAGGCTTTAGTACGACCCGAACCCAGGAGGGAACACCACATTCAGGCCAAAACTGAGACTTGAGCCTCTTATCATCTTCCAACACATGGGAGGGAGAGAGATAATGGATGGTGAAACAGTGATGGGAGCTCTTCACTGGGGACAGACTGTCACTGGATCTGAAGCTGCCTGGATCCACCTCCTAGTACAGCCACCTCCACACTTACAACACACCACACACACAACACACACACAAACACACACACACACACACACACACCACACACACACTCACCACTCACTCACCATATGCAGCAGAGTCTTGTTGTCCCTGAGGGAGCCCACCATTCCCACCAGGGACACGGTGAACATCAGCAGGCCCAGCAGGATGAGCACCACAGCGGGGGCCAGGAACACTCCTTCCAGCGTACGGTTCCTCTGCCTCTCCACCTCCGCGTACACGCCCACACACAGGACGCACAGCCCCAGCAGCTGAGGGACACGGGGGGGGGGGGGGGGGGGGTTACAGAACGGTAGGTGGGGGCACCACTGCCCGAGAGCCCAGACACTCACACAACAAGCAAAATGAGCATTGCTGGTCGGTAGCCTTATTGAATAGGATGAGGGCTCCATCAGCAGAGCGTACCTGGTGAATGGGGAAGATTAGAGACACAGGAAATTGCAGAAAATGGGAGGGAGAGTGAGGTTGTCTGGTTATGTCTGCCAGCAGAAACAGCACAGATCCCCCAGACTTCATCCTGGTACAGCACGCTGTTTTAAGGGTTTTCAAGACCAACGCTAGAGAAGAGCATAGACTCTGTGTCATAATGACACTTCCTGCAAGTAAGAGGCCATAGTGGACACAGTCCTGTTTGGGGGGGGGGGGGGGGTGTCCTCACAGAAAAGCTTGGGCCTCATATCCTCTAACCCCCCCCCCCCCACAGCTACTAACCTCACTAAATTCGAACCTCGGAGGTGACATGGAGTCTACAGGCCAGGAGATAAAGGGGTGAGGCTTTACTGTGAGGGGGGTGAGAGGGTGATAGTACATTCAGCAGCCTCAGACTCCCAGTCAGAGCACCCTACAGACCCTCAGTATGAAGCAGGCTGGAGCCACAGGTGGACCAACTGAACTAAGGCCAAGGAAACATTGTTCTTACTGACAGGAAGTAACGCTGGATAAAGTAACAGGGAGAAAGCAATGACAGGATTGGTCCTCTGGAAACCTTACGCAAAAACACCACTGTGGATTCCCGCAAACCTTATGAATTAAATCAACTTAATAGAACAGACGGTGGGGGGGGGGAAGAGGGTGGTAGCATTAATTAACTGTAAGAGCTTCAGTGAGGCTGGCGTCTGTCCAGAGTAGCAGCAGAAGAAGAGAAGCAGCTCTTAGGACAGTAAATCATCACCTTAGAGAGCAGCTCCTGGGATGAGGGCTAAGGGGAGTGGGGGGGGGGTATATTAGCAGAGATGGAGGTCGAAATCTAAAGTAATCAGGGGCTGCAGCAGATTTCCCTCTGTATCCAGGTCTTGGCAACAACAGTCTGATTTCATGCAGTGCTATAAGGCTGAGAGAGCCGAGGATGTGGACACGATCTCCCCCAGCTGTGCTGGAACATTCATCATACTGAGTATGAGCTCCAGTTCAGAAGAAACAATGAGCTGATGGAGCAATCATCTCTGTACCATCTCTATAGCATCTCTATACCATCTCTATAGCATCTCTGTACCATCTCTATAGCATCTCTGTACCATCTCTATAGCATCTCTGTATCATCTCTGTACCATCTCTATAGCATCTCTATAGCATCTCTGTACCATCTCTATAGCATCTCTGTATCATCTCTCTACCATCTCTATAGCATCTCTATAGCATCTCTATACCATCTCTGTACCATCTCTATACCATCTCTGTACCATCTCTATAGCATCTCTATACCATCTCTATAGCATCTCTCTCTATATCATCTCTCTCTATAGCATCTCTCTCTATATCATCTCTTTCTATATCATCTCTCTCTATATCATCTCTCTCTATACCATCTCTCTCTATAGCATCTCTCTCTATACCATCTCTCTCTGTATCATCTCTCTCTATACCATCTCTCTCTATAGCATCTCTCTCTGTATCATCTCTCTCTATAGCATCTCTCTCTGTATCATCTCTCTCTATAGCATCTCTCTATAGCATCTCTCTCTACACCATCTCTCTCTCATCTCTCCCCAGGCAGCACAGTAGTCTCTCTCCCCTGTGTGTTTCTGTCCTCCCTCCAGTCTAGACACACAGCGGCTCTTTGTGTGATGGTGGCTGGCTCCGGCCCAGCATGGCCTCTCTTTGTTACAAGCACTGGGGTATAAACCTCCAGTCCCCATATATATATATAAATGTTAGATAGATAAATAAATAAGGTTTTGAGGTATCTCTAGTTGATTTTGGCTCCTATGATCAGAACTACAGACCTGCTCTGCTTCACATCATTGAAATGAGACTATACTTACCGAGAACAGCATCGAGTAGACATTTAAAGTGAATTTAATAAAGTAATAGAAGCCATTGCTTTTCCTCCACTTGGAGTGAGAAGGCATGATGATAAGAGCTTGTGTGTTTTTTAGAAACACCTACAGAATAGAAACATGTGCGTCGAGCTAAACACACCGAGGAGAAACACCCGCAGGTTTCACTTTCATATTTAACCTCATCGATCCTTTCCTGTCCGGGTGGGTTTGGTTAAACACAGATTAATAACATATTTAATGTTCAGGTTCTGTTAACGCTTCATGGATCCATTTAGAAACCTTTAGAACAATAACATCTCCTCTGGCCGCTTTCTACTTCCGCGTCGCGTTTAATGCCATGCTGTGTTTAGGGAGGGTCTTAAAGGGGCTGATCCACAATGACTACTTGGGCTAGGATCAAGAACCAGGGCTAGGATCAAGAACCAGGGCTAGGATCAAGACCAGGGTTAGGATCAAGTACTAGGGCTATGATTAAGAACCACCAGGGCTAGGATCAAGAACCAGGGCTAGGATCAAGACCAGGGCTAGGATCAAGACTAGGGCTAGGATCAAGCCCAGGGCTAGATCAAGACCAGGGCTAGGATCAAGACCAGGGCTAGGATCAAGACCAGGGCTAGGATCAAGACCAGGGCTAGGATCAAGAACTAGGGCTGATCCACAAGAACAACCAGGGCTAGGATCAAGACCAGGGCTAGAATCAAGTACCAGGGCTAGGATCAAGACCAGGGCTAGGATCAAGAACTAGGGCTGATCCACAAGAACCACCAGGGCTGGTCTAGGAACCAGAACCAGGGCTGGTCTAGGGTCAAGAACCAGGGCTGGTCTATGATCAGGGACCAGGGCTTGGGACCTAGGCTCCAGTAGCTGTTGACTTTGCTTACGTTGTATATTAAGTGTTCATTAGACTGTGTTATTAGCACCTAGATGTATTGCATTTTGAATCGTCATTGGCCACAGCTGCCCAAAACAGCAGACATGTAAAAGCTTAATCCTTAAATCTTCTGTCAACCTGTCACTAGATTGGGATCAAGTTCGTAGACAGATTATTTCCTCCTGTTGCATCAACTCCTCATAGCTGCTTACTCATTTGTTTTTCCAAACAGGCTGCAGTTCTCTTTGTCCAAAACCACTGATGAACAGACGACAATATGCTGTGTTTCTTGTAAGATATCAAGTTGCCTACTTGGGATTTTTTTCAGAGTAGAATGTTTAAATAATAAAGTAGGCCTACTTCAGAATTTGAAGTTAGAGGTCAGCGCAGGTCAGCCATCCTGACTTCTAGAGAATAGTTCAGTACAAGCAGAACACAAAGTTCGCCAAAACGTGTCTTGAATCAGGATTCCTTTATTATGGAATAAAGTTCAATAATAGATTGGTTATATACATTATTGACCACGTTGGGAAGGAGTTTTGGGTGATCTGTAAAGTGTAAAATAAAACCACTGAGTATTTTTAAGTCATTTTATGACTTCATGGATTCATTGCATCTGCATTGTATTTATTTTGCAGAATAGTGCAAATGCAATTAATGCAAATGGTGCATTAAACCTGTACAGCAATGTAATTAGAAGTACACAGTTCTAACAAAGCCAAGAAAGAATCAGTATTTTACCTGACAAAGTGCACCAATAACATTGCTTTTGTTTGACACATTTTAACTACGTGAAAACCATTTTCAGAAAACAACATTTTTGAAAATAGCAATAAAATAACTTGTTTTTTTATTAATTCTGTGCTCAGATCGGACAATTAGTTTGAGGAAGAGGCTGTGAAAACATGACTTGGGTAATGAGACACATTTTGGTATTCAGAACCGGAGGTGGAAAAGGTCAAATCTGCTGACTTCAGTCGACCAGGGAGAGGGTGATTTCTGAAGCGCTCTCATGTAAATGACAACACTTGAGGTTGGGGAGACCTTGATGTCATGCAAGTCTCATTACAGAAACTATTTTGTGACATTTAACACTTCTACCTAGCAACCATTCAATCCTACTGCACTCTGCTCAAACTACCTTGACCTTGTTTGCACTATTTGTATTATTTGTAACATTTGCATTCCATGTTACCTGTATCATTGCACTACTCGCATCATTTGTATTATTATTGTATTATTTGTAACATTTGTATTCCTTGTCTATATGTATCATATCTGCAGTGTATCTTACATGGTATTCATTTTCATTTTATTAGTAGGCCACATTTATGTTCTATGTTTGCTCATTCCTGCCAAAGTAAATTCTATGTTTGTTTATCTTGCATAGCGAATAAACCCCCATTCTGATTCTGATTCTGATTCTGACTACTGTGTATGTACTTTCCACACATACATACATACATACATACATACATACATATTTTATTATATGTATATATATTATTAATAATAATAATACATTGTATTTATACAGCTTTTCAAGGTGCTCAAAGTCTTCTATATAGTCTATATATAGTTATCTTTTTTATACTTCAGATCGTTTTTTTATTATTGTTAGTTTATAATATGTTCATGTTTATTGTTTGCACCATCCTGTCACACCAAATTCTGTGTTTGTGAATTTTTAAATGGTGAATAAAACCTGTTTCTGAGAACCAGATGCTTCGTTGCTCATAAATCATCCCAGACACCTATCTACTACATTCCATCTGTCTGGTTTATTCTAATAACCCGTCATTTTTTATGCATTTTAGCTGACAGAAAATCCTTCAAAGTTCTATGACCTAAAGCAAAATAAAGCCTACAGGAGGCTTGACAACTGTTCCTGAAACCACCCAGTCTATTTCAGTGACAAGATTGCTTCTTAATAGCCTCAGTGTGCAGACCATAGTATTATGGTCACTATAGACTGTAGAGAGATGGGAGAGCTGTGTTCTCTGTGGCAGCAACAACACATCATCCTGTCTCTCTGCTGAACAGGAGCAGCGAGAGTCACCCAATACTCTCTCTGTTCTTTAGATGTCCTTCCAATAGAAAGTGGCCTTCAAGTTTTACTTTCACTTTTACAAAGTTTATTTGTCTAGGCCTTTTTACAAGCAATGTCACAGAGGGCTTCACATATGACCATAGAACTGCCCCTCAACCAACCTAAACCTTCAAGGAAGACGAGGAAAAACTCCCAGAAAAACTCACTAGGGAGAAATAAACTGAAGAAACCTTGGAAGGAGCAATTCAGTGAGGGATCCCCTCCTCCAGGGACGGTTGGTGAAAGTGAAGAGCAGAACACAGGCTAAAACAGTCTTATCTCTAGAGAGAGTTAAGAAGTGGTTGAAACATCAATACTCAATGCTGAACTTGGGTCTGAGGTAGTATAAAGTCAGTTTAGGCAGCCACTGGGCTTGGGCCCATGATTGGTGCAGCATCACATGCAGGGGGATGAGGAAGGGGACCAAGAACTCTCTCCTTGTCCATCAGGGAGACTGACGTCCAACTGGTGACCAGATCCAGGGTCGTAGTGAAAATTCTTCCTGCTGTTGAGATTGAGATTCTAGACACATCTAAAAGTCCCAATCTCACACCAGACAGGAATAACGTTAAATTACAAGATACTCATAATCATGTTTTCTTCATGTCTAAGGAAACACAATCATCAGAAGAGCTGTTCAGTTCAATATGTGAACAATGTATTGATATCAATGTATTGATAGATAATCAATGTATAACAGGTCAATTAATAATTCATTGATATTGGGTTTCAATGTCAACAGGGCATGCAGAGGGCTTCAAAAGATATAGATTTTTAAAAATGTGTCTCTGCTTTCTTATTTACCACTTGACCCTGAAATAATTTTATATTATTTCCAAAATATTCTTCAAATGAGTCAAAGGACAATTTAACAGAAGATGCAGATGTTGAAACATGGACCAGACTACCATGTTGTCCCTGTCTCCATCAGATGATACCAATGTAACCTAGCAACAATAAAGAAGAGTAGGACCATAGAAATCTAAAGATGCTAAATAGAATGGTCACCTGCATCACAAACAGACAGACTGTCTGTCTCCAGTGGAACAAACAGGCTTCCAGTCTTAATGATTTGCTGCCACAACATCCAGCAAGCTTTTAAACTCATGACATCACAACCATAACTGATCATTATACTGCATGTGACCAGGTGGGGGGGATTCATGTGCTCCATGACAATGAGAAGCCAGTGGATCATATGGACATGCTGGATGGCTGATTTTATCTGAGGTTTAAGAGGTCAAATGGAAAAGCATCTGAAGTCTCTGGAAGGGAGTCATTGGAAGATTGAAGTGTTCCGTGTAATATATCATGTTAGTCACTTTGATGAGTTCATACAGCATGCTGGGTATACAGACAACAACAAAACAAGCTGTTAGAGATGCATCAGATTAACGAGGAGACATTTGACTTTTCCAGTTGATCAACTTCTTGTCCCATTCAGATCACATTCTATCTGGTCAGTTCCTGCCTAATAAACAGGCCAAATAGGGGAAGAAAATATGAGCTGTCAGTGATTCCTAATGGAGGATCTTCCAGCTCCATGGAGGAGGACTTTAGGACCAGGGAGTGGGGCTTCATGTAAGGGGCTGTGGGGTCACAGCAGAATTTGGGTCTGCTTACCTACATCCCATCATTCTGTATTGAACTGCAGAGAGTTTTCCTTGGCTGGGACCGTTTTAAAACAAGCTTGGCATTTCTCTTCATTATTAGGGTTCTGCTATTGTTGTCCCTTTTACTATTATTTTAGTCTTGCGCCCTCATACCTCATGAGGTATCATACACGCTTAGGTAACATAGAATGTTAAAATATGATTGAATCACAGCTGCAATCTAACGATGCCACAGGAGAAAGGCTTACTGATTTGGAACTGTAATTGAGCACAGCGCCAATCTAATTTACATCTGTAGTCTGCACTTCAGACCCACTTCATATTTTCATTGTTATCAAAGATTTACTTTAAAGCCAAATCATTTTTTTTCTGAGCATTTCAAACAGGTCCTGTCATGGAAAAGTTCTGTTAAGTTGTCAACTAGTCATATTAAACATTTAATTAGTTATTTTGTATTGATTGTGTCTTGATTAGGTACAAGATAAAATGACATAACAAGACTCCCATGTAGCTCAACTTACCCTCTCATCGGAAGTCAATTGAGCTAAAGGACCACTTTTGGGAGAAGAGCTATATTTTTCAAACTAAATATTTTAGATCCAACGTGATTCCTACCAGAGATGCACAACATCCTGAACGAAATGTACACAGTTTAGTTAGAGACTTTACTGTTATGCCCTTTCTTTAAAGATGCCTCAAGTAAAAACTGACTTCAATGACCTCTTCCTCAACGCTATACTGACCACCATTGAAATGTATTACACTCTACTACCACCAGAGGGAAACAGTGAGTGGTTTTATATTTATTTAATTTAACTGATTTAATATGGACGTGTTTTTGACAACAAAGGTGATTGGACAGATTATAAGAACAGATTTTTCCAACAAACTGAGAGCATTCACATTTGTTCTCGTGACTTTATCTTATCCTTAATGTAGTTTCTGAAGATACTACACATAATAATGTTGTATGATTCACGATCTAAAAACCGACTGTGTTCAGGGTCTATCACGTTGCTATGCTCAATGACTGATGCTCTTTGTAAAAGCTCTATCTTGTAAGTCGCTTTGGATAAAAGCGTCTGCTAAATGAATAAATGTAAATGTAATGTAATAAAAAGAAACAGTAGGAACTACAGACCAACGAAACCACCGATCAGAATATATATTTTTAGTTTATTTTCTTCTAATATTGCGCCATTGCGCGCCCATCCCTGGGCTGTGGAGCGCGTCAGGGGCGCAGCGCTGGAGAGATGAGAGTAAGAGGCGCAGGAGGGAAGTGGAGGAGAGAGGAGAGAGGAGGGAGGTGGTGGAGAGAGAGCAGCGCAGGAGGGAAGTGGAGGAGCTCCTTCAGTGCCTCCAAACCCTGAGCTGCGACAGACCAGCAGCATTCTGCCCATCAGACACTGTCTAACCCGGAGAGGAGTCAGGTGATCAAGACAACTTCTATCTGAAACAGTGTCTCCTGCATTCAGCTGCTGATCTGAGAGTTTGACAAGGATGGATATCTGTCCATAATGTGCCATTATTAACCAGAACAGCAAGAAGAGAGCAGCAGTGTGCGGATGGACAGTCTTCTTTGTGTTTTCGAATCATATAACTCAGTTGTTTCCAAATAGAAACTCTCCAGAATGGATCCACTGTTCACTTCGACAGATGCGCCAAGTAACTGGACCAACACCTCTGATCCCCAGAATGGAACCGCGTACTGGAACCAGTTTGTCCAGCCAGCCTGGAGGATAGTCCTGTGGGCTGCTGCCTACAGCGGCATAGTTCTGGTCTCGGTGGTGGGGAACATCACAGTCATATGGATCATAATAGCTCATAAACGCATGAGAACAGTCACCAACTGTTTTCTGTTGAACCTGGCTTTCGCAGAAGCATCCATGTCAGCTTTTAACACGGTCATTAACTTCTCCTACGCTGTGCGTAATGAGTGGTACTTTGGTCTTGGGTACTGCCGCTTCCACAACTTCTTCCCCATCGCTGCAGTCTTCGCCAGTATCTACTCCATGACTGCCATCGCCCTGGACAGGTAAGGACAACTATGCTGCACAGCAAACACAGAGATCATCATCAAACTGTGCTGACACAACCCTGATACCTGTCCAGGCTGGGATTCTGACTGAATTACGCACGGATTCATGAATCAACAATGAAACCCAACCTCAATGTGCTGTGATCTTGAAAACAGAGTGTGTACAGTTTTAAAGTGTGTGTGTGTGTGTGTGTGTGGTTGTGTGTATTTCACGTGTGTGTGGTTTTGTGTATTTTATGTGTGTGTGGCTGTGTGTATTTTACGTGTGTGGTTTTGCGTATTTTACATGTGTGTGGCTGTGTGTATTTCATGTGTGTGGTTGTGTGTATTTCACATGTGTGATTGTGTGTATTTCACATGTGTGGTTTTGTGTATTTTACGTGTGGTTGTGTGTATTTCACATGTGTGATTGTGTGTATTTCACATGTGTGGTTGTGTGTATTTTAAATGTGTGTGGTTGGCATGTTGTGTAATGTGAGTGTGTGTGTCAGCAGCTGTTGCTTTGACACCGAGCTGTTTCCAAATGTTTCACATGAAGTTGTTGTGATGTCGATGCTGAGAGAAGAGGCCTTCGTGTCTTCAGAACCAAAAATAAAGCTGAAAAAAGGGAGGCAGGTGGCTGAGCGGTGAGGGAATCAGGCTGGTAATCAGAAGGTTGCAGGTCTGAATCTCGGCTGTGCCAACATGACGTTGTGTCCTTGGGCAAGGCACTTCCCCCTACTTGTCTCAGGGGGAATGTCCCTGTACTTGCTGTAAGTCACTCTGGATAAGAGCGTCTGATAAATGACCCCCCCCCCCCCCCCCTGCGTATTTCGTACTCCCAAGGAACAGTGGCAGAACCTTCTGCACTGCTTTCAAACACAGTGATGTCAGGTGCAGATCTGGAGTTGCTCTCTGCGCTCCATAGATGAGAGTATTCAGAGGTACAGAGAGAAACAGTGAGAGGGAGGGAGGGAGGGAGGGAGGGAGGGAGGGAGGGAGGGAGGGAGGGAAGGGTCATTGGAACTCTTTCTATCAGCAGTGAGACAGAGGCTCTATCCAGACAGCACATGCTACACATGCTAATTTATCATAACCTGCACCAGTCCAGCCTCACCCACTGCTTAAGTGTACTTGTACACACAAATCTGTCTAAAGCAGTGAACTGGGTTAATATTATATTAAGCCAGTTTGTTTAAAGGCATAATGACTCATATACATTAATTCATTAGGTCTGACGATTTATATATTCAAATTATAAAATAAATATTCATTTAGCAGATAATTTAATCCAAAGCGATTTACAGCAGTACAGGGACATTCTCCTTGAGGCAAGTAGAATGAAGTGCCTTGCTCAAGGACACAACATCTCATAGCCACAGCTGGGAATCTAACTCACCACCTTCCAGTGGCCAACGCCTTAACCACTGAGCCACCTGACTCCCTGTGAGCCAAATGAATGGGATGATGTGTCCTAACTTTTGACTGGTAGTGTATTTTTTCTAGGGAATACAAATTAGACTTAATTGATCAGCAGAAAGCACAATAGGTTTCAATAAATGTCACTAACACATGCTGATTTTCTTTAATAGATTAACAGACCACAGCTGGGATAACCTAGCAGAAACACACACAGCTGGGATAACCTAGCAGAAACACACACAGCTGTGTGTTAACCTAGCAGAAACACACACAGCTGTGTGTTAACCTAGCAGAAACACACACAGCTGGGCTAACCTAGCAGAAACACACACAGCTGGGCTAACCTAGCAGAAACACACACAGCTGTGTGTTAACCTAGCAGAAACACACACAGCTGGGATAACCTAGCAGAAACACACACAGCTGGGATAACCTAGCAGAAACACACACAGCTGTGTGTTAACCTAGCAGAAACACACACAGCTGTGTGTTAACCTAGCAGAAACACACACAGCTGGGCTAACCTAGCAGAAACACACACAGCTGGGCTAACCTAGCAGAAACACACACAGCTGTGTGTTAACCTAGCAGAAACACACACAGCTGTGTGTTAACCTAGCAGAAACACACACAGCTGTGTGTTAACATAGCAGAAACACACACAGCTGGGATAACCTAGCCCCCAGCCCACAGTCCCCAGCCTCCAGCTCCCAGCCTCCAGCTCCCAGCCCCCAGCCTCCAGCTCCCAGCCTCCAGCTCCCAGCCCCCAGCCTCCAGCTCCCAGTCCCCAGCCTCCAGCCCCCAGCCTCCAGCTCCCAGCTCCCAGCCCCCAGCCTCCAGCTCCCAGCCCCCAGCCTCCAGCTCCCAGTCCCCAGTCCCCAGCCTCCAGCTCCCAGCTCCCAGCCCCCAGCCCCCAGCCTCCAGCCCCCAGCCAGCTTTTTGCTTGCCAGCCTCCACGCCCATGAGCATCTCTGCTGCAGTGGAGGAGTATTTCTCTTAACTCCCCCTCCCACTTGTGTTGTTGTTGTCCCACTTTCATCTGTGAAGATGGAGGATGACATCTCCCTGTCATCCCTATCGATCCCTATTGAGCCCATCTCAGCTCAGCCCATCTCAGCCCATCTCAGCCCATCTCAGCCCATCTCAGCCCAGCCCATCTCAGCCCAGCCCATCTCAGCCCATCTCAGCCCAGCCCATCTCAGCCCATCTCAGCCCAGCACAGCCCAGCACAGCCCAGCTCACCTCAGCCCAGCCTAGCTCACCTCAGCCCAGCCTAGCTCACCTCAGCCCAGCCTAGCTCACCTCAGCCCAGCCTAGCTCACCTCAGCCCAGCCTAGCTCACCTCAGCCCAGCCTAGCTCACCTCAGTTCAGCCTAGCTCACCTCAGCCCAGCCTAGCTCACCTCAGTTCAGCCTAGCTCACCTCAGCCCAGCCTAGCTCACCTCAGTTCAGCCTAGCTCACCTCAGCCCAGCCTAGCTCACCTCAGCCCAGCCTAGCTCACCTCAGTTCAGCCTAGCTCACCTCAGCCCAGCCTAGCTCACCTCAGCCCAGCCTAGCTCACCTCAGTTCAGCCTAGCTCACCTCAGCCCAGCCTAGCTCACCTCAGTTCAGCTCCAGCTCAGAGCTCACATCCACAATCCAACTGAGCACAGCAATGCACGCAATCAGATCAGATATTCATAAGGTAGCTCATGTCACACACATACAGACACACACACACACACACTAACACCCCCCCACACACACACTCACACACAACCCCCCCTCCACATACACACACATTAAAACCCCCCCACCACACACACTCACACACAACCCCCCCCCCACATACACACACACTACCACCCCCTCACACACACACTAACACCCCCCCCCCCACACTCACACACAACACCCCCCCCCCACATACACACACTCTACCACCCCGTCACACACACACACACACCCTCACACACACACACACATTCTACCACCCCCTCACACACACACTCTACCACCCCCTCACACACACACACACACACACCCCCCTCACACACACACTACCACCTCCTCCCCCCCCCCCCCCCCTCACACACACTCGAGGCCTCAGTGACAGATGCGGGGCTGTGATTGATGTCCCTCCAGGTGAATCCTGGCTGGTTTCTTTGTTTGCACCGCGGAGGAAAGACATATTTTAGGCTCCTCCCACCTCACCAGGGGAAACTGCTGACTGGAGGAGCGACGTCCTGTTGGTGGACCAGAGTAGAAAACAGCCCGCCTCTTTCTTCCTATTAATCAGTGTTAGTCTTGCATCCTTCCCTGCCTGGCACTCTACAAGACAGTGGGGGGCTGGAGAGAGGGGCTGGAGAGAGGGCTGGAGAGAGGGCTGGAGAGAGGGCTGGAGAGAGGGGCTGGAGAGAGGGCTGGAGAGAGGGGCTGGAGAGAGGGGCTGGAGAGAGGGGCTGGAGAGAGGGCTGGAGAGAGGGGCTGGAGAGGGGGGCTGGAGAGAGGGCTGGAGAGAGGGCTGGAGAGAGGGGCTGGAGAGAGGGGCTGGAGAGGGGCTGGAGAGGGGGGCTGGGGAGGGGCTGGAGAGGGGGGCTGGAGAGAGGCTGGAGGGGGGCTGGAGAGAGGCTGGAGAGAGGGGCTGGAGAGAGGGCTGGAGAGAGGGGCTGGAGAGAGGGGCTGGAGAGGGGAGGGGCTGGAGAGAGGGGCTGGAGAGAGGGGCTGGAGAGGGGGGCTGGAGAGAGGGCTGGAGAGAGGGCTGGAGAGGGGGGCTGGAGAGGGGGGCTGGAGGGGTTTGGGGGGTGGGGCTGGAGGGGTTTGTTCAGTAATATCCAGGACAGACCACCGTGTTATCTGGCTACATGATTAAGAGCCTTAGGTGCAAGTTAAACTAGCGGAAGGTGTGGAGGACAATAATGGTTCCAGTCACACACACACACTCCTGAGCACGCACACACAGACTCCAGCAGGCCCACGCCCTCCCTGCTCCACACACACACCACACACTCCTGAACAGCCCCCCCCCTCCTCCACACACACTCCTGAACACCCCCTCCCTCTCTCTTCCCCCTCTCAGTGTGTCTCCTTGGTTTTATTGGATGGCCTCTGATATTGCAGGTACTTTGTCATCCATTCACAACACGTCCCCCAGCTGTAAGACTGTGAAGAGGGGGGAGAGGTGAGGGGGGAGAGGTGAGGGGGGAGAGGTGAGGGGGGAGAGGTGAGGGGGGAGAGGTGAGGGGCTCGGCCTGCTCAGGGTTCAAACTCACATGACGAGTATCCTGGAAGTCTGACTCGTTGGCCGGTCTCTCTCTAGGTTCTCTTTCTTTTATTACATTTACATTTATTAATTTAGCAGACGCTTTTATCCAAAGCGACTTACAAGAAAGAGCTTTACAAAAGAGCATCGATCACTGATCATAGCAATGTGATAGACCCTGAACACAGTGGGCTTTTAGATTATGAAACATACGTCGTGAGAACCAATAAGTGCCAAGAGAAGAGCTATAAGAGCGTGCCAACAAAACTCAACAATCGCAACAACACATAAGGGTTGCGAACAATGAAGCAAGAAAGCAACAACACTGGAGAGTCACTGCATGGGAGATGCTTTTTATCAAACGTTAGCAGTACGTCCTGATGGAAGATGGACGATGTGACTCCCCCTCATCTCTGTGTCTCTCCTCTCTTTTCTCTTGTCTGTCATGAGCCCTGGGTGACGAGTGTGTGAAGTGTGTGTGAGCGCAGGCCACACTCAGAAGTGTGTGTGAGCGCAGGAAGCACACAGCTCTCTCCGCCCCTCTTTGTGACGAGAAGGAGAATGTCTAATAAGCCGGCTAAATCGAGTTATTACGTGAATTAAGCCATTGATTAGATTACTGATTTCAACTTCATCTCCTGTGGTCTCCTGTGGTGAACTCAAAAGATACGATCCTGACAAAGATAAATGCTAGTTGTTATTCATGATCTCACGTTATGTACATGGTAATGACTTGGTAAGCTTTGGTCTAAAAGTGGATGATATTAACGCCGACAGCTCCTGTAGCCCACAAATTTAAAAAAGCCAAATTTCTTGAAGTTTCCCTTTAGAAATACCCTGTTCAAAGATGCCTTCATTTTTCAAGGGTTGGCGTTAATGAACTGTGACTGTGAAGCTCATTTTAATGTATGCATGATATTGTTCGACGCCCTTGGGTTTAGGGAACAATAAGGACTTTATTTCAACCCTGGCTATCTGTGTGTGTGTGTTTTTTAGATGTGTGTATGTTTGTCTCTGTGTGCATATGAGTGATGGGCAATCACATCTGTGTCTCGGTGCTAGCTGTCTACCCACCACATCACAACCCTGTGATTGCCACGGTGTGCTTTGTTGCACCAATCGATAACCCCTCCAGACCAGACGAGGCCCTGAGCTGTTCCTCCTGCTCCTCCCCCCAGGTACATGGCCATCATCCACCCCCTCCAGCCCAGGATGTCCTCCACAGAGACCAGGGTGGTGGTGCTGGTGATCTGGCTGCTGGCTCTGCTCCTGGCCTTCCCCCAGTACTACTACTCCACCACAGACGAGCTCCCTGGAAGGGTGGTCTGCTACATCGACTGGCCTGAGTACACCGTGTTCGACTTCAAAAAGATGTGAGTGTCTCGTGTGTCTGTGTGGGACTGTGCATGTTTGTTTGTTTGTTTTTAATTAGGAAGTTAATCCTGTATTCATCCAACAGTGGGGTTAGGTAAAGTGCATCACTCAAAAATAACAATGTAACAAATACAATAAATCAATCAAATACAAATCTATGAAAATAGAAAGGAGAGATTTGATTGTGTGTTGTTTCGTTTTGTGTTTGTGTGTGCATATAAGCGTGGGTGAGTGTGTGTGTGTGTGTGTGTGTGTGTGTGTGTGTGTGTGTGTGTGTGTGTGTGTGTGTGTGTGTGTGTGTGTGTGTGTGTGTGTGTGTGTGTGTGTGGGCGTGCTCTGTGTCCCAGTCCCAGTAATAACCAGTGCTGATAATGTGTTTCCATTCAAAGCTGAATGTGTGAAAGGATGTTGTTGTAAGTGGAGCCAGTGATGAAGTGAGCCTGGTCCTTTCATGTGTGTGTGGATCCAGGACACTCATCCATGTTTCAACACAGATCAGAGAGAGTTGTTTTATCGCTTTATTGTTTTGGATTAAACAAAAGTTACACAGTCCAGTTTAACCTGTCCAGGTGAGTGAGGGCCAGCTAGTGTCATTCTGGATTAGGGATGAATGGGGAGTGATGCTGTGATGATGAAGAGGAGGGACAGTGCTGTGTTGATGAAGAGGAGGGATAGTGCTGTGATGATGAAGAGGAGGGACAGTGCTGTGTTGATGAAGAGGAGGGACAGTGCTGTGATGATGAAGAGGAGGGACAGTGCTGTGATGATGAAGAGGAGGGACAGTGCTGTGTTGATGAAGAGGAGGGACAGTGCTGTGATGATGAAGAGGAGGGACAGTGCTGTGTTTGCATCTCGCTCATCTTCTGGAAGCTAACATCATGGTGATCTTCTGGAAGCTAACATCATGGTGATCTTCTGGAAGC
>CM059309.1:730000-867500 GCA_030340665.1 Neosalanx taihuensis
CCTCTTATTACTAGAGGACCCATCCTCATATCTTCTCACCTTGGAAGGTGTTGCGACCCTTGCGCCCTCATGTAATGTCTGTGTTTTTGTGATGAACACAGCCTGGAGGTCTGCTAGGAGGCTGGGATCATAATGACTGAACAGAGGCTGGGATCATAATGACTGAACAGAGGCTGGGATCATAATGACTGAACAGAGGCTGGGATCATAATGACTGAACAGAGGCTGGGATCATAATGACTGAACAGAGGCTGGGATCATAATGACTGAACAGAGGCTGGGATCATAATGACTGAACAGAGGCTGGGATCATAATGACTGAACAGAGGCTGGGATCATAATGACTGAACAGAGGCTGGGATCATAATGACTGAACAGAGGCTGGGATCATAATGACTGAACAGAGGCTGGGATCATAATGACTGAACAGAGGCTGGGATCATAATGACTGAACAGAGGCTGGGATCATAATGACTGAACAGAGGCTGGGATCATAATGACTGAACAGAGGCTGGGATCATAATGACTGAACAGAGGCTGGGATCATAATGACTGAACAGCCATCGGCTCAACAAACTGTCTTCCAGCTCGGCCCTGCGCTCGTTAGCGATGTTAACGGATCTGTGACGATGACCGTGTTCATGTTGCAAAGTGCTGTTTTAATGAACACGTCGTAGCTGAGTGAAAGGAGGTGTCACATTTGGCGCTTTTCCACCGCAAATGTAGCACGACTATACTCGACTCGCCTCGGTTTGTCGTAAACACCGGTGGTTTTCCACCGCAATAGTACCCCAAATAGTACTTCTTGGTCGTCGGCGAAAGGGGCGTGACGTAGACCGTGACGTATTTTTGTACGCGACCAGAGTTAGTCTATCCTCGGCCACAAGACACAGAAACGTCTGCACCTCAGATGTGGTCCACGGCGAAGACTTAATTTTAGCCATGTTGACGAACTCTTTTGTAAATTATCTGATTTTTTAAAAGCTTGTAGACTGTTGGTTTAATGGACTGTATCTGATAGTAAAAAGCTGCGGCGCTGTTGCTTTAAGTCGCTCTCGTGACTCGTCACACTTTCTGGCCAATCAATGGCGGGCCGTCTGCCGACGTCACCTTTTAGCTCGACTAAGCTCGCTTGGTACCTAGAGCAAGAAGGTACCAAAAAAGTACCCGCTAGCAGGTACCAGGTACCTGGCCCCTGGCCCCAGGTCCAGCCTCACAGCACCCACTATCCCCTGGCCCCTGGCCCCAGGTCCAGCCTCACAGCCAGCAGACACGGGGCCAAAAGGCCACAGGGGTAAGGTATAAATAGGCTGAGTCCAGTTAATAAACCATCGGCTCTTGTTAACGAGCTTCCATGCGTGGACCAAACACGTGCTCACACACACACACACACACACATCCTTGCACATACACACGTACAAGCACACACACACACACACAAGGATGTACACGTGCTCACACACACAAACATCCTTGCACATACACAATACACACGTACAAGCACACACACACAAGGATACACACACACACACAAACACAGAAGCTAACACAGGCACACGTGAAAAGAAGCGGAAATCCAGTGAGCTCATTCCCACCCAGGTACACCTTGCTCTGCCCCTGTTCCTGCTCTGAAATTGGTCCCTTAAAAGGCCTCTTTGATGTGCGCCAGGAAGGGAGTGTGTTATGAGGTGTCAGGTTGCCTCGTCTGTGACAGACACTGCTCCGTACACACACACACACCCAAATACTCTGACACGTAGATTCACTGACGGTGGATCAAAGACATAAAGATATTTACATCTGGCCTCATGCATGTAAACACAGAGAATGTCATCCAATGTTTTTCCTAGCTGTGGTTCTATGAAAACAAGCAGCGTTTTGTTGTTAGTCTCCTGACATTTAAGTGAACGTGTTCAGCCTGTGTTTCCTCCAGATCTCCATCTAATCTCCGAGGGAGATGTTATCTCCATCAGACCTGCTGACTTCCCTGAGAGGGACGCAGCCATTAGTATTCAGAGGAGGGAGTTCTCAACGCAGCACTGATCACTGATGTCCAGAGCCATACTGGAAGCAGTATGAACACTTCTGGAGAGAGATACTAGGTTGAAATAACTGTGTGTGTTGGTGTGTGTGTGTGTGTCTTTGTGTATCTTGAGCCACTGGTGAAGGTATTGAAGTTCTGGCTGTGTGTGCTCGTGTTTTACAATGGAAACGTTCTCGCTCACAAACCTTTGTGAGGAGTTGTCTCTCTGTGTGACAAAAGATCTGTGTGGAAGGAGAAGCCTCGCTTTCCTGCGAGTTTGGAGAGGAGACATCGGAGGAATAAATATTCCTCGCTGACTTCGGAAGGCTGTCTTGCTCTTTTATGTTGAACCAGGGGGTGAAAAGGTTGTTTGTCATTTCCGAATCGCTCCACAAGCGAGGCTGTGTTGCAAATGTATTGAAATTAGCTGGGAAATAAGGAAGAGAAAAGCTCACCAGTTTTACCATTATTACATTGTTTACCAACAGCCAGTGTTATGAGTGTGACAGGCAATTTCACACATCTCTGACACGACAACACAAGTGCAAGCACCACCTTTCACCAGTAACTTCATCCTCTCAAGCACATCTCATATCCACCAACGCTAATTACTCCTATCCAACTGTGAACATCATTAATATTGTATTTGTATTGTAAACGGATGCTTTCCACCAGGACAGAGAAACACGTGCTGATTCAAGAGCAGTGAAGGATACATGAGTCGGAGAAGGATTCTGAAAGCCTCTATTATGCCTGCAAATTGTAATATCTTAACTCAGATGTAGTTTCATCGCAACTATATTTAACATTTAAATGTAGTCATTCATCAGACGCTCCTATCCAGATCGACTTACAGCAAGGACAGGGACATTCCCCCCTGAGGAAAATAGGGTGAAGTGCCTTGCCCAAGGACACAACATCATGTTGACACAGCCGGGGTTTGAACCAGGGACCTTCTGGTTACTAACCCCGCTCCCTAACCCACTGCTCCACATGACTCCCCACCCTGCTGTGCTTTAAACTGGGCTTGAACTCTCTTGTGATGAGGGATCTCCTGCAGAGGATGACAGACAGATCTTAGCCAGACATGATGCAGTCCAGCTCGTCACGCGAGCCACTGTTCTGCACGCTGTCAAATGAGCATCCTGTCTGTGAAGCACTGAAGAAACGTGAGCATCGAGGTGTCCTAGTGCAGAACACACTACACACACACACACACACACACACACACACACCCACACACACACACACACACACACACCCCTCCACACACAAACACACACACCCACACACACACACACACACACACACAAACACACACACACACACCCACACGCACACACCAACACCCACCCACACACACACACACACACACATGCAGATACAGCATACACACGTACACACGCTTAGCACAGAATTCCACCGCAGGTTCAGGATCACTGACTTGTATCCTTGTCTAATCACCAAGTAATTCCCTTGTTCTCCACGCTGTCTAAATCCATTAAGTCACAAAGCTTTCATTTGCATGACAGTTGGTTGTTTGAAGAACTTTTGGCCTTGAGAGCGTTTTGGATGGAGGTACACTGAAATCTCTGAAATCTCTGATAGCACAGAGCATCTCAGTTCCTCATCAGTCACAGACAGCAGAGGACACAAAGAGGACGTTAATGCGTCTCTACTGCCCCACATCTCTCTCCTCAGGAGTGAGGAGTGGAGAGTGAGGTGGCTCAGCAGGTTAAGGTGTTGGGCTCATGATCGGAAGGTTGTGAGTTTGATTCCCGGCTGTGGCTATGTGATGTTGAGTCCTTGGGCAAGGCACTTCACCCTACTTGCCTCAAGGAGAATATCCCTGTACTTCCTGTAAATCGCTTTGGATTAAAGCATTTGCTGAATGAAATGTCCTTAACCTACTCTTTCCTTGATCCTGACGGTCTTAAAAATCCACTTTTTCTATTTGACATTTGGTTCTTAATTTGTTTTATTTGTATTTTATGTACATTGTGATTTTTAGGAGTTAGGGTATTTTAAGTAACATTTTTGTTCTTCTGTACAGCAGCTTGCTCTACTCTCTCTCTGTTTCAAAGCGCTCTATGAATAAAGTTGGACTGAATGCTCGATCCTGTGGCTCCTCCCACAGGTATCATGTGTGTGTGGTGATCTTGATCTACATACTGCCCCTGCTGGTCATGGGGTGTGCCTACCTGGTGGTGGGGCTCACCCTGTGGGCCAGCCAAATCCCAGGGGACTCATCTGACCGCTACAGAGAGCAGCTGATGGCCAAACGCAAGGTGAGGAACCAGGTAGAACCAGGTAGAACCAGGGTGTACTGCCCCACACCCAGGAACCAGGTAGAACCAGGTAGAACCAGGTGTACTGCCCCACACCCAGGAACCAGGTAGAACCAGGTAGAACCAGGTGTACTGCCCCACACCCAGGAACCAGGTAGAACCAGGTAGAACCAGGTGTACTGCCCCACACCCAGGAACCAGGTAGAACCAGGTAGAACCAGGTGTACTGCCCCACACCCAGGAACCAGGTAGAACCAGGTGTACTGCCCCACACCCAGGAACCAGGTAGAACCAGGTAGAACCAGGGTGTACTGGCCCACACCCAGGAACCAGGTAGAACCAGGTAGAACCAGGTGTACTGCCCCACACCCAGGAACCAGGTAGAACCAGGTAGAACCAGGGTGTACTGGCCCACACCCAGGAACCAGGTAGAACCAGGGTGATGGTAGTGATGTGTGTTGTTTTCCAGATGATGAAGATGATGGTAGTGATGTATGGTGTTTTCCAGGTGGTGAAGATGATGGTAGTGATGTGTGGTGTTTTCCAGGTGGTGAAGATGATGGTAGTGATGTGTGGTGTTTTCCAGATGATGAAGATGATGGTAGTGATGTGTGGTGTTTTCCAGGTGGTGAAGATGATGATCGTGGTGGTTTGTACCTTTGCCATCTGCTGGCTTCCCTTCCACGTGTACTTCCTGCTCCATCAGTTCTTCCCCCAGCTGTTTGAGGAGCCCTTCATCCAGCAGGTGTACCTGGCCATCATGTGGCTGGCCATGAGCTCCACTATGTACAACCCCATCATCTACTGCTGCCTCAACGACAGGTAACACACACACACAGGCATGTACATTCACCACACACACCCACCACACACACCCACCACACACACACACACCACACACACAGGCATGTACACCCACCACACACACACACACACACTCACACAGGCATGTACACCCACCACACACACAGGCATGTACACTCACCACACACACACACACACACACACACACACACACACACACACAGGCATGTACACCCACCACACACACACACACACACACACACACCACACACACACACAGGCATGTACACCCACACACACACACACACACAGGCATGTACACCCACCACACACACACACACACACACACACACAGGGCAGCCTTTTACTTGGTTTTCTGAGCAAATAAATCAACCACCATTTCAGAGCTGTTCCCTAATATATAGACTGAATACAGAATACAACAATAGAATTAAGTTTCAAGGCGTGTGACTAATTTGTGGCTTAAAAAGGATTGTGGCTCAGCTACTAAATAAGCAACAGTCAAAAATGTTTGGGCCTATCATCACAAAATCACCACCTAAGTTCCGGAAATACACCCTGAAGTATCGTTTAAATTAGCCACTTGGGGTGTGACGAATGAGGAACAAACTGTGAGCTGCACTCTGACCAGAGATAATGAGGCCCTCCACTCAGTGTCAGAATGTTCTAGAGGATTCGTGCTACTGACTCAGATGTAGCTCTGCGCAGAGCAGAGACTTCTACCCACTTGGTGTAGCAATCAATAAATACTAACATGTAGACGTTCTACATGAAACATCACGGAAAGGTACTCATGAGTACTTGAACTCCAGGCATTTCCCAGGGAAGGATGTGGACTCGTTTTTTTGTGTCTTTTTCTCTCCAGCCGTCTATTCTCAGTCTCATCTAACATACCTGGACCTTCTTGATGAAATTCCTGATGTCTGATTGAAATTTTGGCCGGAACACCAGAGCTTGAAATCATTTATATGTTTTGAACCGTCCAAGATTACCTGGCATGAAATCGCAATGGAAAGAAGTGACACAATTGAAGGCAGTTGAATCTAATCTAAAGTTTGGAATCTAAACCTGATACAGTAGCTTCACGACTCCATATACTTCATCATGACACACCTGGACGGCACATTCAGATGTCAGACCTTTGGTTTCCCAGCTACTGTCCAAGATCGACTGGTATAACTCTTCCATTCTGCTGGGACCACAAGCACAGATAGACTGAGTTTCCTTCATAACATCTACAGATGATCTTAAACGTACATCCAGAACAATATTGTCATCCCCTCTCCTACATTCCATGTGAAAGATAAACCGCTGTGATCTTAAAGGCCAACACATGAATCCACTGCTTAGTTTGGTGGTCTTGAACACCCATACAAATGAAGATTGTTCTGTGCGAACAGTGAAGAGTTGTCCTCATAGACGGGACTGTGTCCACCTTTAAAGAGCCAAGCACCTTGTCAGTTTCAACATCAAGCTGTTGGACAGAGACTGCAGACAAGCCAACATCCCCAGCGTCGGTGTACTCAATAACAGGAAGTCAAAATGTGGGTGAGCCAAGATGGGAGATGTAGTTCAATATTGTTGAACGTTCTGCCATTCATTTCTTCTTGAGTGGATTCACTTACCTATTTTGCCCCCATTCCTGCATCCCTGTGTGCACTCTTTTACTCTTTTACCTCACACCCTTACCCCTGGGTGCTTTTACGAGACTGTGTGCCGTTGTTGCTAAGGAGTTTCCCCTCAGGGATTAATAAAGTATTCTGAATCTGAATTTACTCCCTTTTCACCACACACAGTGGTTGAGCCACAGCTGAGAAGTTTGGAACCGATCTAAGATACGATACCAACCAGCCTCCCCTAAAGTTAGCTGCAAGCCTTGAGACTGGGAGGTTTCATGTTTTCACGAGTCCAGCTTCTCTTAGCTTGACCTACACTGTCCGAACATCTTGGAAGTGTTGCTCTCTTGTCCAGGGGAAGATAATGACGTCATCCAGCTGGACTAAACATATCTTCTCTTTTAGTTTCACTTTGTATGTCTCTGAAAGGTAGAGCATGAAGTGCTGAGAGGAGAACTGTCCTTCTGCACTGACAAATACAGTCTTGTCCTTTCTGACCTGATCCATTTCAACCTGCCAATAGCCACTGTTGAAGCCCAGGGTGAAAAGACTGCAGGATTCGTTATATTGTAGGAAGAGGATAAGTATCTTCATCATATCTGGGACCTTTTGTCAAGCTTTCTGTCTTTACCACAGACTCACAGGACACTGGTCCTTTTGGGGACAAGTCCAACAGAAGAAGATGGGGAAGGTTCTAGAATGTTGTGGGGTCAACATTCTATCCACAAGTTCCAACCTCTTTTTCCCAGTTGCAGAAAAATCTGGACAAGATTAGTTTACTAGACAGACTACACAGAATCATAATACACATCATTTCAAGATTTGTTTGAACGATTTTGTTTGATTGAATTTAAACAGTTATTCAGATTGCAAGAATGCAAAAAAAGCTGTCTAGAAGCTTGGAATCCTCACTCGCCACTGTATTCTTTATTGTTTTTTAATAACTGTAAACAGATAATCACTATTTTGGTTTCATCCATGTCTCCTTGCTTTCTCTTGTTAGCTAACGGTCCCTTTTTCCTTCTGTTATCGAGGTGTTTCTGTACAACAGAACACACAAACACACACGTCGACATAAACAGCACGATAAAGGCACAGTCAAGCTTCTTTAGTCTGGAGTTATTCCACCAGCCTCCTCCAGTCTCAGTATCATAATATTAGCAGGCAGAATCCAGTCTGCCTCTTCCCTGTGATTCATCATCTAACCGTCTCTCTCTCTCTCTCTCTCTCCCTTTCTTCCTCTGCTCTCCCTGGACACCCACAACTTCCTCCACTGTTTCCTGTCTGAATGGGGGGGTCGTTGTTCCACCTTGGGCAGGTTCCGCGCCGGCTTCAAGCAGGCGTTCCGCTGCTGTCCCTGCGTCCCCGACGCGTCCTACGAGGGTCTGGAGCTCAAGTCCACCCGCTACCTCCAGACCCAGACCAGCATGTACAAGGCCAGCCGCATGGAGACCAGCGTGTCCACGGTGCTCCAGGGGGCCCCAGACCCCGAGGCCCCCCGGCTGGGGGCAGCGAAGCGCGGGGGCTTGGCTGGGGGAGGAGGAGGAGGGGCCACGGGGACAGGAGGAGGAGGGGGGGGGTCTACATGCTCGCCGCTCCTCCTTGGATCTCACCTCGAATGGCTCGTCGTCTCGAAGCATCTCTAAGACTGTGTCAGAGACTTCCAGCTTTTACTTTGGCAGCAACCTGCCGGAATAGAGCCAGATATTATCTCCCCACACAGACCACACCTGAGGGAGTGTGTGTGCTTGCATGTGTGTGTGTGTGTGTGTGATTACATCCCTGACAGGTCTGTGTCCTCAGACAGTGGTCATGGTGTCCTAACTCTATTCATGAGCAGGAAAGTGAACGGCTTACTGTTGGACGTTTCCCAAATATGGATTCAAGCTGAGAGTGTTTGATAGGATTAAGCTGAGCTGAGTGCCAAAGCTGGTTAACCTTCCATCCCACTGCAGGCAGAGCTGAGGCTGAGCCTCTCGTCCCAGGGAGGCTGAGCCTCTCGTCCCAGGGAGGCTGAGCCTCTCGTCCCAGGGAGGCTGAGCCTCTCGTCCCAGGGAGGCTGAGCCTCTCGTCCCAGGGAGGCTGAGCCTCTCATCCCGAGGCAGTGGCTCTTCGCACGTCCGCCCTACAAACAGAGAGTTCCATTTTTATAACCGAGGCGTAACTGTCTCCTGTTTCTGCTGGCGTGCTGTGAATACAGCAGAGTCCCCAGCCTGAAAGTTGTGTCGATCAGAGTCGCCCCGCCCTGCTGCCAGGACAGGGGTGGACTGGGTGGCTAAACCAGCGAGCCGTGAGGCGTTGCAGTATGGGTGAGGCTGTGGTGGCGTCTGACAGGAGGAGGTTTGTTTAAAACCAGCAGAGCAGCCCAGACACGCTGAAGCTGTGAACTTGACAGGAAGTGATGCGCGAGGCGTGAAGGCTGTTATGGAAGCGTTTTCAGGGGTTTCCTGTCTGGAGTGCACCGCTGTCAGGCTGCCAGGGGTCACACAGGGGTCACACAGGGGTCACACAGGTGGAGGTGTGGACATGTGGCGCTCTACTGTACTTCTGTAATATACTATCTGTGAAGGGTTGTAGTGGGCACACACAGACACACACACACACACATGCGCATACATTATGCCAAAGGAAAGACAGGCTGGCTGTTATTCCACTCCCTTCCCTCCCCCCCCCCCCCCCCCCCCCCCCCGTCATGACAGGCCTGTTTGTAGTTTGAGGGAAGAGAGAGAGAGAGAGAGAGAGGGAGAGAGTGGGTTGGTCGGGGCAGAGGGGTTAGCAGGGGAAAGAACACCTGTTGTTTCGTGTGTTATTATTCCTGCCTCGAGCCTCACTGATCTATTCTTACTGAGGGGGTGGGAGACAGGAGAGGAGGAGGCAGGCAGCAGCTCTGGGAGGCAGCAGCTCTGAGGCAGCAGCTCTGAGGCAGCAGCTCTGAGGCAGCAGCTCTGAGGCAGCAGCTCTGAGGCAGCAGCTCTGTGAGGCAGCAGCTCTGAGGCAGCAGCTCTCTGAGGCAGCAGCTCTGAGGCAGCAGCTCTGAGGCAGCAGCTCTGAGGCAGCAGCTCTGAGGCAGCAGCTCTGTGTGGCAGCAGCTCTGAGGCAGCAGCTCTGAGGCAGCAGCTCTGTGAGGCAGCAGCTCTGAGGCAGCAGCTCTGAGGCAGCAGCTCTGAGGCAGCAGCTCTGAGGCAGCAGCTCTGTGAGGCAGCAGCTCTGTGAGGCAGCAGCTCTGAGGCAGCAGCTCTGAGGCAGCAGCTCTGTGAGGCAGCAGCTCTGAGGCAGCAGCTCTGAGGCAGCAGCTCTGAGGCAGCAGCTCTCTGAGGCAGCAGCTCTGAGGCAGCAGCTCTGTGAGGCAGCAGCTCTGAGGCAGCTGCTCTGTGAGGCAGCAGCTCTGAGGCAGCAGCTCTGTGAGGCAGCAGCTCTGAGGCAGCAGCTCTGTGAGGCAGCAGCTCTGTGAGGCAGCAGCTCTGAGGCAGCAGCTCTGAGGCAGCAGCTCTGTGAGGCAGCAGCTCTGAGGCAGCAGCTCTGTGAGGCAGCAGCTCTGTGAGGCAGCAGCTCTGAGGCAGCAGCTCTGAGGCAGCAGCTCTGAGGCAGCAGGTCTCTGAGGCAGCAGCTCTAAGGCAGCAGCTCTGAGGCAGCAGCTCTGAGGCAGCAGCTCTGAGGCAGCAGCTCTGAGGCAGCAGGTCTCTGAGGCAGCAGCTCTAAGGCAGCTGCTCTGAGGCAGCTGCTCTGAGGCAGCTGCTCTGTGGGGCAGCAGCTCTGAGGCAGCTGCTCTGTGAGGCAGCAGCTCTGAGGCAGCAGCAGCTCTGAGGCAGCAGCTCTGAGGCAGCAGCTCTGAGGCAGCAGCTCTGAGGCAGCTGCTCTGAGGCAGCTGCTCTGTGAGGCAGCAGCTCTGAGGCAGCTGCTCTGTGAGGCAGCAGCTCTGAGGCAGCAGCAGCTCTGAGGCAGCAGCAGCTCTGAGGCAGCAGCTCTGAGGCAGCAGCTCTGAGGCAGCAGCTCTGAGGCAGCAGCTCTCTGAGGCAGCAGCTCTGAGGCAGCAGCTCTGAGGCAGCAGCTCTGAGGCAGCTGCTCTGTGAGGCAGCATGGTCTTCTGGGAACACAGATATGAAGAGACTCTCACAAACACTCCAAGGTTTACATTCTAGAAACATACAGGATGATGCATGCACATTTCTCTTTGTACATATTTGGATTTTCTAAGAGAGAGAGGGAGATCAAGGCGGGTGTGTGTGTGTGTGTTTCAGTCACCTGCCTCAGTTGACAGTGGACAGGGGTTTTAGCTCCAGGTCCCAGACTTCAACACGCCAGAACATGTAGTCGTATAAAGGAGAAGAAGTGTGTGTTTATGATCCTCCCCAGCAGACGCACACGCAGTCGGGCCAAAACTCTGGATGAAGGTCCGTGGTTTGGACTTAGACGCTGAGCAGATCCCACAGCGTTATGAGGACAAAGGTCACACAAGCAGTTAAACGTAGAGTGTTTGCAATTTCAGCCGCTAGGGTCAAGTGATTCTTTTGTATCAAAGATCCCCCCCCCCCAGCCCCCTCCGCTCCCCGTAAAGACCTAGCCGTAAGCCGCATAGCAGGCATCTCTGTTCGCTGGGACTGATGGAGACAAGAGACAGTGTGTTGTTGTTGTTGCTAGCAGCCGGCGCCTCTCATCCTGGCCTGCCTAGCCAGGACAGTGAATGCTCTCATCAGCACCATCGCTCTCCAATCATGCTAATTACCTGGAGGAGAGGGGCTGGGAGCACCGGAGCAGCTGCAGACATGCGGGCGCAGCAGCACGCCGAGAGCACGTCAAGACTCTGCCGAGACACGGAGCATGCAGCGCCTCGTGAAAAGGGCACGGGTGTCAATGAGTGATGTGCTTGAGAGAGACCGTGTTTAAATAAGAGGAATCTGCAGTATGTGTGTTTGTGAGAGGGAGAGAGAGAGGGAGAGAGAGAGAGGCTGAGGGGAGAGAGAGGGAGAGGCTGAGGGGGAGAGAGAGGGAGAGAGAGAGAGAGAGAGAGAGAGAGAGAGAGAGAGAGAGGAAGAGAGAGGGAGAGAGAGGGAGAGGCTGCGGGGGAGAGAGAGAGAGGGGGAGAGAGGGAGGGAGAAAGAGAGGGAGACAGAAAGAGAGGGAGAGAGAGGGAGGGAGAGAGAGGAAGAGAGAGAGAGAGAGAGAGAGGCTGAGGGGGAGAGAGAGAGGGAGAGGGGGCGACGAGGGAGAGAATGAGCGTTTGAGAGAAAAAGAAAAAGAGAGAGAAAGCTTGTGTGTGTTCTTGTGTTCTGACCAGTAACAGTATTGCATCATCATGTCCTCAAAGGACCCTGACTAGCAGGTCCTCATGAGAGGATGTGTGTCTGTCTACACCATGACACACTGCTGCTACAGCACTGGACCTGTCCAGCTGGAGGACCAAGCAGGCACAGCCTCACTGCAGAGTCTCAGATGCAGCCTCACTGCAGAGTCTCAGATGCAGCCTCACTGCAGAGTCTCAGATGCAGCCTCACTGCAGAGTCTCCACACACACACACACACACACAGAGTCATTCAGTCCAGCTCCACTGGGGATGTGTGGGAACTGGTGTTTTTTTATACTATAATTTAACTATTTAAATATATTTCCATTGCATATGAAATCAATTATACGACTGGTTATTCTTATGAATCTTCTGTATATTGTTCAATGTTAATAACCAAACTGAAATGACACAACATTGCCTAAGCTGTGGTTTGACTATATTCATTTTTTGTTTTGAGAACGCAGTCGCTGATGGGAAACATCAGCCATCAAAGAACTGCAGAATATGTTGCCTCTGCAGCGATGACTTACTGCTGCGAGCTCGTATAACGTTTGAATGCATCTGCATCTGTTTCATGTGTTTAGACGATCCACCTCAGGGTGTATCTCTGGGGGGGGGGGGGGGGGGTTAACCCTTGTGGTCTCTTCAGGGGACAGAATGACCCGAAACTATGTTTAACACACACACACACACGAACCCACAATGAGACATTTAGATTGTATGTGCTTGATTGAACTCAGACTAAACTAAATCTTTCTGATTCATTGCCCACAAGGGTACTGGGTGGTCATGTAATGACCCTGCTTTATTTCAGGGTTGGAAGTGGGGCCTTTTTGCCCCTCAGGACAGGGGGAGTATGCAGAGTATGAAGAGAGTACAGGGATTAAACCACCCGTACCTGCATCCTGCCGTCTCCATAGAGTGCTGCATTGTACTAATGTTCGCTTTTAGAAATATGATATATTCATTAGTCCCTGTTGACACGTATTTTACATACTGTAAGTAGGACCAGTGCAAATTACAGATTGTCTCTTATCTCTTATCAAACCAAACGAAACTGAAAAAAAGCATTGACTATCTTTGTCCCATAACTGATGTTAGGATGTTTATTTTCGTGACATTTGGTGAATGTTGTGCTCTATTTGATTGACGTAAGATGTTTGTGGGATCTGTTTACCTGTAAACTGTGTTGTCTGTTGTTTTGGGGTTCTGCGTTCTGTTCTATTCTGGTTCTATAAACGTCTGTTCAGTCATCATGTCATTTACATTCACCTCACAAAGTTAGACTGATCACATGTTCTGCTTCTTGTGACAGATGCCATTCACACACTCATTAACAGGGTTTGACTGACGCCACGTCAGAAAGTGCCTTTTAGCTGAATGATGTTGCTGAAGAATTAAAAAGACAAGCTTGAAGTGCCATAGATAGCAACACCTCTCCCTCGTGCTGAAGCTCTACCTTGGACTGAAACTCCACCTTGGACTGAAGCTCTACCTTGGACTGAAGCTCTACCTTGGACTGAAGCTCTACCTTGGACTGAAGCTCTACCTTGTACTGAAGCTCCACCTTGGACTGAAGCTCTACCTTGGACTGAAGCTCTACCTTGGACTGAAGCTCCACCTTGGACTGAAGCTCTACCTTGGACTGAAGCTCTACCTTGTACTGAAGCTCCACCTTGGACTGAAGCTCCACCTTGGACTGAAGCTCTGCTACTCTAGTCTGAGTTGTTAGTGGATCTTGTGTGTCTTGGATTTAAAGAGAGGGACGTGAAGAAGCAGTGTGTTAGCTGTACCTCGACCCTCAGGGTCAGCTTGTGCTGTATATGAATGATCTGAGCAGGACTCCATGATTCCCCATGGGAGAGAGTTAACACAGCAGATCAGCCCAGTTAACAGAAAGCTGAAACAGCTGAACCTTGTGAGACAGCTGGATTCAGTAGACCATGCTTCATCTAATCACCTGCCAAGTCGTTTCTTTAGCGCCTGGCCTTTTCTAAAGCACTTAAAAGAAGGCCTGATGTTTGTGCTGCACACCATCTGGTCAAGCAGGTGACCTGGGCTTGACTTCAGTCAGAGTTGAAAAGGGGGTTAGTGTTAGACCAGGGGGCTCAACCTGGCAACAAAGACATAGACTGCTTAGGAAGCACACTTTAGGATTGATTAAAAAATGATAGATCTGTGGTCCTCAACATCAGGGCCTCACTGTCCTGCATGTTTTAGATCTATGGTCCTCAACATCAGGGCCTCACTGTCCTGCATGTTTTAGATCAGTGGTCCTCAACATCAGGGCCTCACTGTCCTGCATGTTTTAGATCTATGGTCCTCAACATCAGGGCCTCACTGTCCTGCGTGTTTTAGATCTGTGGTCCTCAACATCAGGGCCTCACTGTCCTGCATGTTTTAGATCTGTGGTCCTCAACATCAGGGCCTCACTGTCCTGCATGTTTTAGATCTGTGGTCCTCAACATCAGGGCCTCACTGTCCTGCATGTTTTAGATCTGTGGTCCTCAACATCAGGGCCTCACTGTCCTGCATGTTTCAGATCAGTGGTCCTCAACATCAGGGCCTCACTGTCCTGCATGTTTTAGATCTGTGGTCCTCAACATCAGGGCCTCACTGTCCTGCATGTTTTAGATCAGTGGTCCTCAACATCAGGGCCTCACTGTCCTGCATGTTTTAGATCTGTGGTCCTCAACATCAGGGCCTCACTGTCCTGCATGTTTTAGATCTGTGGTCCTCAACATCAGGGCCTCACTGTCCTGCATGTTTTAGATCTGTGGTCCTCAACATCAGGGCCTCACTGTCCTGCGTGTTTTAGATCTGTGGTCCTCAACATCAGGGCCTCACTGTCCTGCATGTTTCAGATCAGTGGTCCTCAACATCAGGGCCTCACTGTCCTGCATGTTTTAGATCTGTGGTCCTCAACATCAGGGCCTCACTGTCCTGCGTGTTTCAGATCTGTGGTCCTCAACATCAGGGCCTCACTGTCCTGCATGTTTTAGATCTGTGGTCCTCAACATCAGGGCCTCACTGTCCTGCATGTTTTAGATCTGTGGTCCTCAACATCAGGGCCTCACTGTCCTGCATGTTTTAGATGTTTCCCTGCTCCAACACACCTGATTCAATTACCAATGACATTTACGCTATGTTTCAGTCGGACAGATAGAAATGCAACTTCATAGATTGTTATCATATTTGTCGATGTGAACATTGCCCTGTCATTATCAAACGTCATCAAGGTCATTACCTC
Organism: Neosalanx taihuensis; assembly: GCA_030340665.1. Taxonomy (NCBI): domain Eukaryota; kingdom Metazoa; phylum Chordata; class Actinopteri; order Osmeriformes; family Salangidae; genus Neosalanx; species Neosalanx taihuensis. The sequence goes on from CM059309.1 coordinate 745,288, forward strand.
ACAGGAAGGTTTCTGTCTGTGCGTCATTGTTGTTCTGCAGTCAAGGATGAATATTAATTTGGAACATTTCACCTGCGAGGTGACAGGTTGGCAGGATACTCATCCATGTGTGGAGGAAGACACTAGTGGGCTGGACCTGGGCCTCTTAGTTTGGGAATCGAAATCTTTTTGTACGTAAGCACACTGTTTGGTCCAGCTGACAGCTTTTCACATGAATCCTCCTTCACGAATGAGGCCCCAGAATGGTATTAGGGAACATTTGAGTAGTTAGAGAACTAGCAAGCTCTATAAGTGGAAGGTGGCTTTAATGCTGAAGAGACTTGAGGTGCGTCACAGCTGTCCACGCTGTGCTGTGGAGATGGACACATTAGTGGAGACAAACCGTGATGTGATCAGGATGGAAGTGGAGATTCAAACTAACAATGACAGCAGGAATAGATTGAAGAAGAGGGAGGGGGGATTTATATATATAGAGGGAGAGGGAGAGAGAGAGAGAGAGAGAAAGAGGGAGAGAGAGAGAGGGAGAGAGAGCGGGAGAGAGAGAAAAAGAGGGAGAGAGCGGAGGAGAGAAAGAGAGGTAAGTCAGAAGGAGGTAGATGTCTTAGCGCTGGACACCTTCCTCGCAGTAAAGCCCTGTGGATTGGCAGCTCATGACAGCGCATCTCGAGCGCCTCAGTCTCACGTCAACAGGCGCCTCGCGAAGGAGGCAGAGGCCACTCAGGCAGGCAAAAAGGCAGCTCAGCAGCACATTAGCAGGCATGGCGTTCGTCCTCTCAGCCTCCCTCTGGAAGCAGAGCGTGTGAGTGGAGTAGCTCGGGTTCGAGAGCCCTGATTGGAGATGCCGTGACAGGAAGAGGCTGGGTGGTGGATGGCAGAAGGGGGATCTTTGGAAGTGGCTCTTGGCGGATGAGAATACGTCCAGCAGCTCTCTGTTATCCAGCACACGATCACAGGCCTTCATCATTCATTTTCATACCACCAGACACCGTGGAAATGGGGATCCTTCACATCCGTGTGTGTGTTTTCATTCTCTCTCCAGCGGTGGATCTCTGTAGAGGTCTTTCACCTGAACTCCACACCTGTTCTTCTCTGTCCTGTATTATTGTGCTTCACTTCAGATTGTGAAAACGAATCGTAACCAGTGAATAAAAATCCTTTCAATGTGTAACTGAAGTGTCGGTCCTGCTTTCCAGTCAAACCTGTCACACTGCTTACATTCCTGTGCAACACATTTACATTTTACCACTAAGACATGTTGAATGCAGATCAATGGATCACAATCCATTTTGCCTAAAAACAATGACTTCCTATTGAATAAGATACACCTGTTGTTCCATATAGGTGTATTATGGGGAGGAAAATAGTGGTTATAGAGGAGCACTTCCTTGAAAAAGTATTTTGATTTTGTTTGTAGTTTATACACATCAAAGTCACAACACAGTGTATGTTTTAAATCAATACCTCACAACTTTTGGAAAATTGTATCTGGATCTGGAAAGATCTTTGATGTACTGGTCTCCTAATACAGCATCTGAAGTTTCTTTCCTGAAGTTCAGCCTTGATGCAGTATTCTAGCCACTATGAGCACCCCATAGGACTTTACAATCGTCCATCTCTGTCTCTGTAGCTTTAATAAACTTCAGGTGGCTGAGTGGTTAAGGTGTCGGGCTAGTAATCAGAAGGTCCCTGGTTTGAACCCTGGCTGTGGCAACATGACGTTGTGTCCTTGTGTAAGGCACTTCACCCTACTTCCCTCAGGGAGAACGTCCCTGTCGTTGAGTCCCTGTCGTTGAGTCGCTCTGGATAAGAGCGTCTGCTAAATGACTACATGTAGAAAGTAGATTTATAGACTTATGAGTCCCCATTCACTTCTATGATAAGGGCTCAGTGGCTCAGTAGGCTGGTAAGAGAGCTTCCAGTGTGCAGCCATCTTTGTAGTTCATTCGGTCTTGTGCAGAGAAGTAGCTCACCTTGTTCTGAAGCTCTGAAACTCCTGCATGCTGTCAACTAGCTGTACTAGTATTCATTTAGCAGACGCTTTTATCCAAAGCAACTTACAGTAAGTACAGGGACATCTTTCCCTGAGGCAAGTAGGGTGAAGTGCCTTGCCCAAGGACACAACATCATGTAGCCACAGCCGGGGCTCGATCTCACAACCTTCCGATCATGAGGCCAACATCTTAACCCGTTGAGCCATCTGACACTCCAGCTGTACACAGCATACTCTCTGACTCTAATAATGATAAGATGAGAAGAGAATATTTTATTTGTCTCACTGTGGGGAGACTGCAGTTTGTAACTGCAGGTACAGTATGATGAGTGTTGCTTTACTTTTACCAGTTGACAGTTATTATTAATGTCATCATCATGGCGCTAACTGCCATAACGTGTGCAGGACAATGTTGTGGTTATCAGACATGATTTATTGATCTTCGTCTTCGCTCCACAAGAATATGTAAACAATCTATAACATGCATCTTTAACATGCCACAATATAATTTATTATATTGGGCTATTCATTCCATGAACATAATAACATTAATTACACAATTGTTGAATCTGCTTTCAAATAACTGAAATAAACTCAATAAACAACCATTATTCATCTGTGTCACTTCGAAGTGTGCAAACATTTGTAACACTGGCTACAGCAGGAGAGCTAGCAGAAATAGGCTTCTGTTCAATCTGAGACAAAATCATCTCCATTAAAAGACCCAAATTCTTAAACTACTTCAGTTTTTGGCTACTAAATGTATTTAGTACACAAGTTTCACAATTTGAGGTGAATTACTGAAATGTCTCTACTACAACAATATAAAATAATTAATCCATACATTCAATTAAGGCTTTTGATTTTGGTTTACCACCCCAAGATTTGAGGATGTTGTTTTTTAATCTGCAATGTAGTCTATAAACAATACTGTTAAAGATTTCAAGGACAATTTTAAACATTGTCATAGCTTTGCCACTCATCCTACAATCATACAGATATTTAAAAAATTCTCATCATGGTTAATCGCAATCGTTCTGGTTTATCAGGTTGTTGGCATTAGCCGGTACCTGAGCTGTTTGAAGTGACAGAGATGGAATGAATGTAACACTCTGAAATAACAAAACATCTCAACATTTCTACTTTCGGGCTATTTTGTCATCGCAAACCATTATTTCAACACCCCCCTAATACCTGCTTGCTAGACACAAGAAATATCATCAAGAAGGAAACATAGTTATTGTGGATGGAAGGATGGGATTTAGGGGGAGAGTCCAGGGGGGGTATTGAGGCAGGGAACGGTGAATTGTTTAGCGTGACAGTTACTGAACTTTCCCCCAAAACTGGACTCTGGGGAGGTCGAAACAGATGCCAGAGTTATACCCGCCATCTTGTGGAGTTATCACTTGTTATTTGTTTCAGAATGTTTATTGTTCCTCCCCAGCGCACTACCAACTCCTGGCCACCCTCCCCACCCCACTAACCTACCCCCAACCCCCAACCCCCTCCTCTGGTTCCCAGCCCCCCCCTCTGTGTTACTCTCTGAGTGGTTCGGCTGCGGACCTGATTAAATAATAACGTCAGCGATGTGTTTTGCCTGCAGCGAACACGCTCAACACCACACATTACGCTGCCTCTTGTTGACAGAGCCTGCAGAATAATAAATTGTGATGGTTTTGTCCTCTGGTGTTACATTGTCCTTTTTGCAGCTCCCTCTCTCTCTCTCTCTCTCCCTCTCTCACTCTCTCTCTCTCTCTCTCTCTCCTCTACCTACCTGTCCTCCAGCGTACCTCTCCAGATATCCCCATTGTGCCTCTCCTCTCACAGTATGTGAGCTCCCTCTCTCTTTCTCTCTCTCTCTCTCTCCCTCTCTCTCTCTCTCTCTCTCTCTCTCTCTCCTCTACCTACCTGTCCTCCAGCGTACCTCTCCAGATATCCCCATTGTGCCTCTCCTCTCACAGTATGTCTCCTTTAGTCTCATCTCCCATCTCCATCCCTCAGGCTCCCATAGTTCCCAGTAACAGAGCTGTCATGGCTCCCGGTGACTCACTGGTGTGTGTGCCATGAAGGCTAGTCTGGGTTCAAATCCAGCCTGGACCATGTCCTCCATGTCCTCCATGTCCTCCATGTCCTCCATGTCCTCCATGCCCTCCATGTCCTCCATGTCCTGCATGTCCTCCATGTCCTCCATGTCCTCCATGTCCTCCATACCCTCCATGTCCTCCATGTCCTCCATGTCCTCCATGTCCTCCATACCCTCCATGTCCTCCATACCCTCCATGTCCTCCATGTCCTCCATACCCTCCATGTCCTCCATACCCTCCATGTCCTCCATGTCCTCCATGTCCTCCATGTCCTCCATACCCTCCATGTCCTCCATGTCCTCCATACCCTCCATACCCTCCATGTCCTCCATACCCTCCATGTCCTCCATACCCTCCATGTCCTCCATGTCCTCCATGTCCTCCATGTCCTCCATACCCTCCATGTCCTCCATGTCCTCCATACCCTCCATGTCCTCCATACCCTCCATACCCTCCATGTCCTCCATACCCTCCATGTCCTCCATACCCTCCATGTCCTCCATACCCTCCATGTCCTCCATGTCCTCCATACCCTCCATACCCTCCATGTCCTCCATGTCCTCCATGTCCTCCATGTCCTCCATGTCCTCCATACCCTCCATGTTCTCCATGTCCTCCATGTCCTCCATGTCCTCCATACCCTCCATACCCTCCATGTCCTCCATGTCCTCCATGTCCTCCCCTCTCTCTCCTAAACGTTCTGTCACTCTTCACTGTCTCGATCCCATTAAAGAAGACATGCTGTCATTATAAACGTCTTTCAATAAAAGGTTTGTAAAAAATTAATAAATGATGCTTTAATCCTCAACATAAATATGATTGTTTTTCTGCCCAGTTCTACTGTCCGTTCTGTGACAGGTCAATTGGTGCCCATGTCAGTCACTTCTTCCAAGCCTTGTCTGGCATATCATAGAAACAGCCCTTGCACAAGAAAAGGACATTCAAATTTCATACATTTAGCGACCATGACAGACATGCATGGTACATAACTAAAAACCAGTCAAACTAACACATCTAATTAATGGAGGTGTTAAGCAACATGATCACCTAAATGTGTTTAAGCCGACAGCCACAGCAAGAGTTGTCACTTCTTATTCAACAAGATGTTCCACGGTGAAACACATTGGATTAATAAAACCAATTTGCAGGAAGATGATTGGTTTTCCATCTTGCATTTGATATCCAGCGTGCGCTGATGAGGAAAGGCTCCTACTTATTAGACGGTGTAAAGCACAATGTGGCAACCTCATTACAGAGTTCCTCTACATGTGGACATTAAGGCCTGCAGTGGACAGAGATGCTGTTTCCTGTGGGAGGGGTCTGTCCACTGCAGGAAGACACACAGGTGAGAGAGACTGAGAAGACTGAGAGAAAAGACTGAGAAGACTGAGAGAAAAGGCTGAGAAGACTGAGAGAATGAGCAAAAAAGGGACTGATATGGAGGAGTCAAGTGGCTGAGCGCTTAGGGAGTCGGGCTAGTAATCAGAAGGTTGTGAGGTCGAACCCTGGCTATGCCAAAATGGCAACAACACCTTTGTGTTGATGACCTTGGAGCTTCTCCTGCAAGCTGTTTACAACTGACAAGTCCTTTAGGTTGTTAATTGTTGATGCGATACAGTAAACATCCAGCGTAAAGTTCACATGTCGAGAGGCAGACACGGAGAGAGATCTGTTGCCTTGTTAAGCGGCAAGAACATGATTCATGATTCCTTCCAGCTCCGGTCATTAGAGAGGTGGAAGGAGAGAAGATGAAGAGATCTTTTCTGTATTTTTCTTCCCTCATTTCCTATCGAAGGAAATTCGAGGGGTGTCGACCACAGCCTCGCAGGAAGAGGACGAACCCTTCCATTCCCAGCAAGAGGAGCAACTCTAACCTGTATTTGGCCACATGTCAAATCTGCGTATCTTATCTACAGGCTGCCTGCCTGTTTTAAACCTGTCCATTCCTCTCAGGTCCCCCCCCCCCACCTTGCACCCACTCATCAGGAAGGTTTTAATATCACTGAAGTTTGGGCTTGTCTGACAGACCTGTCGACAGTGTGAGATCTGTCTGCTGGGGGGGGGGCACTCATTCTTAGGCTAATTTGGATGATCCTTTGAGGAGAAGGGAGAATGCTTTCAAAAAGCTCCATTTATATTTTCATTGGAGTTTAAAAAGAATGAATCCCATGTCTATATTTAACTCAGAATTCTATTCTCACTGTTTAATTTGCCTGCTCTCTCTCTTTATCACCCTCTCTCTCTATCCATCTTACATTTACATGTAGTCATTTAGCAGACACTCCACATAGATGTAAATCTATCATCTACATATTTCTCTCAATTAAAATAGTTGATGAGATATAATGACCTGGAACATGGAAGATTCATTTCTCTCTGCTGAGTGGAATTTTAAATTGTTAAATTAAATTAGGCTCGGCCTGTAATGTTGTTTTCTGGGTTAGGGTTATATTTGTGTCATATTTGTTGAGAAACGTCTCATCCTTATAGCAACCGATACATCTATAGGTTTGACAGCAAAATCCAATTAAAAAGGTTTCAGTGGGCATTGTAGGCCTGTAATAAACATCCCCACTGGTGATCACAATCATTCACTTCAGACTGATCTTAAGGATTCAATGGTATGTACTAGTCTGTATGTACTAGTCTGTATGTACTAGTCTGTATGTACTAGTCTGTATGTACTAGTCTGTGTGTACTAGTCTGTGTGTACTAGTCTGAATGTACTAGTCTGTATGTACTAGTCTGTATGTACTAGTCTGTATGTACTAGTCTGAATGTACTAGTCTGTATGTACTAGTCTGTATGTACTAGTCTGAATGTACTAGTCTGTATGTACTAGTCTGTATGTACTAGTCTGTATGTACTATATTAGAAACAGGTAGATTACAGGTGAACAGTAATAAAGTCATGTGATCAACTCTGACCTATTGACCCTGTACCTGAGATCACAGAATAATAACATGTCCCTGTCCTTGCTTTAAGTCTGGACAAGAGCGTCTGATAAATGACTGAATCAGGGGTGTCCAATCCTGGTCCTCGAGAACCCCTATCCTAAAACTTTTAGATGTTTCCCTGCTCCAGCACACCTGATTCTAATGAATGATCATAATGAGGCTTCCACAGAGCTTGATAACGACCCTTCATTAGAATCAGGTGTGCTGGAGCAGGGAAACATCTAAAACTTTTAGGACAGGAACTCTCAAGAACCAGGGTTGGAGACCCCTGGACTAATTGTCTATCTCCAACCCAGGTAACAACTGCTGTCTTTGACAGACCACATGTTTAGCACATGTTAGAGGCAGAGTAAATATCCAGGCCATTATTGCTCAGAATTCTTTTTTGAAATTGCCAGTCAACATCAATATTATCATTCATCAAGCCTGGCCTTGAATACAAAATGTGAGCTAAGATGTTCAAATGAAGTCTTAGGATGGATTTGATGTGCGTGTGTTATTTGAGTAAAGACCCAAAACAGACCACATGTTAGACGAGCCTTGTCAAAAGCTTCTCAGTAACACAGGGAATTCTCATTAGCTTCTTCTCAAACAGACTGGAAGCCATTTCCTCTTGGTAATCCACCTCTAATTAGGAATCATTGTAGTCAATTATCCTCGTCCACATTCATCCTTGTCAAGAGATAGGTAAGCAGACAGGACCTAGCACTCTAATTACAGACAAGCTTGTTCTGCCGTTAGACCACTGAGGGGGCCTGGATGACAGGATGAGGGGGCCTGGATGACAGGATGAGGGGGCCTGGATGACAGGATGAGGGGGCACTGGATGACAGGATGAGGGGGCCACTGGATGACAGGATGAGGGGGCCTGGATGACAGGCTGAGGGGGCACTGGATGACAGGATGAGGGGGCCACTGGATGACAGGATGAGGGGGCCACTGGATGACAGGATGGCCAGGGTTGTCAGTGTAACAGAGTGTGTGCACGTATGCACAAGTGTGTTTGCACATTGCGTGTGTGTGTCTGAGTGTGTGTAGCTCTCATGAACACCAGTTTCTCTGTTCTTCAGCACTGCTTCTGCAGTGGGCTTCTCTGCAGCCAAGGCTTCTGGAACCATCCAACATAACCCCTTCCTAGTGGGATTACATGTACATGACATGTATTCATTTAGCAGCTTTTATCCAAAACCACTTCCAACAGAGAGCTTTTACAAACAGAGCATCAGTCACTGATCACAACAGCGTGATAGACCCCAAAACACAGCGGGTTTTATGGATTACGAAACATGCATCATGTGAAAACAAACAAGGGTCAAAGGGATTACGCTCATGTGCCACCCCCCCTCCCCCCCCCCCCCCCCCCCCCCCCCCCCCCCCCCAGAGTCTCCTCCCACCTAGACCTTCCAGAGGCTCCTGAACCAACAGGCTCAGGGACGATGGCTGACACTGTCCTGACAGTCCGGCCAGCGTTCTTTCCCATGTTGCCCGGCTGAAGCAGCGTTGACCTGCGTTGGGGTCGTGTGGGTCCTGCATTAGCTCTGCCGGGGCGAGGAGAGAGAGCTGGCGCCCTCTGGGTCGCAGAGATCCTTGTCATTATCTAGCAGAGCGTGCACATTAATTGGCCCGGCGCTTTTGACCAACACATAATGGAAGTGTGGCCAGGTAGGAGAGGAGAGGCACCAGGAAGTGTGACGCACTAACTATCACTCACACACAGCCAATTACACCCGTGACGGGGCTTCATGAATATTTCAACAGGGGGGAGGGGGAGGGGGGAGGAGGGTGTTTTGTAGGTGCATCCAAACATATGGATTTGCGTGTGTGTTTGTGAGTGTGAGAGAGACATTGGGGGTGGAGAGAGTTGGAGAGAGATGGATAGAGATAGAACCTAGAAGAAGTGATCCCTTATTAGTTCCACAGTGGGGATATTTCCCAGGCGCACACATGTTCAATGCATTGGCCAGAAATCAAACTCCCGTCGGGAATTGAACCCAGACCTTCTGCACATGCTGGGACAGGGATCCTGCCACTGAACCATCGGTGCTGCTCAGAGAGAAATGAGAGACAGAGTGAGAGAGGGTGAAAGATCCCCTCCTCCCTGTGTTCCCAGGCCCCCCTAGCTGCCCTAACCCAGCTTCAGAGGCCCTTAGAACACAGCCCTCTCCTCCAAAGAGACCACAACACAGCCCTCTCCTCCAAAGAGACCAGAACACAGCCCTCTCCTCCAAAGAGACCAGAACACAGCCCCTCTCCTCCATAGAGACCAGAACACAGCCCTCTCCTCCAAAGAGACCAGAACACAGCCCTCTCCTCCAAAGAGACCAGAACACAGCCCTCTCCTCCAAAGAGACCAGAACACAGCCCTCTCCTCCATAGAGACCAGAAACACAGCCCTCTCCTCCATAGAGACCAGAACACAGCCCTCTCCTCCATAGAGACCAGAACACAGCCCTCTCCTCCATAGAGACCAGAACACAGCCCTCTTCTCCATAGAGACCAGAACACAGCCCTCTCCTCCATAGAGACCAGAACACAGCCCTCTCCTCCATAGAGACCAGAACACAGCCCTCTCCTCCATAGAGACCACAACACAGCTCTCTCCTCCCAGATATAAGAACACAGCTCTCTCCTCTCAGATATCAGAACACAGCTCTCTCCTCCCAGATATCAGAACACAGCTCTCTCCTCTCAGATATCAGAACACAGCCCTCTCCTCCCAGATACAGGGTTGCTATTATATATTTATGGGAGCTTGATTAAGGAGGAGGCTGGATTTAAAGAGCGGTGAGGTGATCTGTTATGTTGCCTGCCAGCTCCTCCCAATCCCATTACCCAGGCAGCTCGCTGACTGGCTATCTGCTGGGATGTACCACACACACACACACGCACACACACACACACACGCACACACACACACACACACACACACACCCACCACACACACCACCCCCCCCACCACACACCACCTTCCCACCACACACACCACAACACACACACGTACACCCCCCCCACCACCACCACCCTCACACCACACACACACACACACACACACACCACCCCTGCCCCCCCACCTCCCACAATTTCAAATATTCACACACATGAACATCTGTTTCTTTCAGAAGGTGGCAAAGTTTGAATCCCAGAAGGTCAGCAGAGCAGCTGGTTGATAACTCCCTCCACTATCATCCCTCTCCCTCCTCCCTCCTGCATGGTATCATCCACAGTTCTGATCATCCCTCTCCCTCCTCCCTCCTGCATGGTATCATCCACAGTTCTGATCATCCCTCTCCCTCCTCTGTCCTGCATGGCATCATCCACAGTTCTGATCATCCCTCTCCCTCCTCTGTCCTGCATGGCATCATCCACAGTTCTGATCATCCCTCTCCCTCCTCTGTCCTGCATGGCATCATCCACAGTTCTGATCATCCCTCTCCCTCCTCTGTCCTGCATGGCATCATCCACAGTTCTGATCATCCCTCTCCCTCCTCTGTCCTGCATGGCATCATCCACAGTTCTGATCATCCCTCTCCCTCCTCTGTCCTGCATGGCATCATCCACAGTTCTGATCATCCCTCTCCCTCCTCTGTCCTGCTACGTTAACATCAGCAGTGGATCCAGCCTGGACAGAATGTTTTCATCCAATAAAACTCAAACAGGCCTCCATTAGACACAGAGAGCATGAGGCTTTCCTTCTCATCTCCCCCAGAGCGCTGAGGAGAGCCACAAGCGCACACTAATCATCACAGGTCATTCAGGTATTGTGATGGATAGCAGCAGTTAATTACAGCTGCATTGACCCATGGTCCGCTGTCCTTAACGACCCCAAGACAAGTCTATGCGATCGACCCAAGGTCTAGAGACTGAGTGGAGTGAGTGATGAAGAGCACCGTACTCAACACACACACGGACCTGCAACACTTGACCAGGTGGAGGTGGGTGGAGGCGGTGTGTGTGACTGTGTGAGGTGCAGGTGGAGGGGGTCGAGGCGGTGTGTGTGAGTGTGTGAGGTGCAGGTGGAGGGGGTGGAGGCGGTGTGTGTGAGTGTGTGAGGTGCAGGTGGAGGGGGTGGAGGCGGTGTGTGTGAGTGTGTGAGGTGCAGGGGGGAGGGGGTCGAGGCGGTGTGTGTGAGTGTGTGAGGTGCAGGTGGAGGGGGTCGAGGCGGTGTGTGTGAGTGTGTGAGGTGCAGGTGGAGGGGGTCGAGGCGGTGTGTGTGAGTGTGTGAGGTGCAGGTGGAGGGGGTGGAGGCGGTGTGTGTGAGTGTGTGAGGTGCAGGTGGAGGGGGTGGAGGCGGTGTGTGTGAGTGTGTGAGGTGCAGGGGGAGGGGGTCGAGGCGGTGTGTGTGAGTGTGTGAGGTGCAGGTGGAGGGGGTCGAGGCGGTGTGTGTGAGTGTGTGAGGTGCAGGGGGAGGGGGTCGAGGCGGTGTGTGTGAGTGTGTGAGGTGCAGGGGAGGGGGTCGAGGCAGTGTGTGTGAGTGAGTGTGTGAGGTGCAGGGGAGGGGGTGGATGTGGTGTGTGTGAGGTGCAGGGGGAGAGGCTCCTTGGCTCTCCAGGGAAGTGCAGGGTGAACTGAGAACCGCACACAGAAGCTGAAGTGTTTCTGTGATGGAGCGGCTCTTCATTCCAGTCAACACACCAGATCTTACTGAGAGGAGTTTTTTCCAGAAGGATCCTTTTAGGAGGATGGGAAATGTCGCCAAGCCTTTGGTGTCATTATGCACAATCTTTGCCAAAGTGCCGGAGATGTTTTGAATTCTGATCAGGTTATGTGCTCGGCTAGCCTGGGAAGACACAAGACTGATGGAGGAATACCGGAACATAATAGAGACGGAAGAGAGAGAACCAGAGCATAAGGCCAAAAGAGACAGATTGGAATGATGGGCGAGTGAGAGGGAGAGAGAGAGAGAGAGAGAGAGAGAGAGAGAGAGAGAGAGAGAGAGAGAGAGAGAGAGAGAGAGAGAGAGAGAGAGAGGAGAGAGAGAAGAGATGGAGAGAGAGGGAGAGAGAGAAGAGAGGAGAGAGAGGTGAGAGAGAGAAGAGAGAGAGAGAGAGAGAGAGAGAGAGAGAGAGAGAGGGAAAGATAGGGAGAGATAGAGAACGAGAGATAGATGAACGGAGATATGGACATGTTTGTGAGAGCCTTTCTCTTGCAGAGCTGACACTGAGGCCGTTCGTCCATCTGCATCTATCAGTCTTGGCTGGCCATCATCCACTTAGCTGCTGTCAGTCAAACCACCTGACAGTCTGACCCTCAGTCTCCTGACTGGGCCAGCCCACTCACCTGGGTAATGGACTCCCCCTGCCTCCCCCTGCCTCCCCCGCCTCCCCCTGCCTCCCCCTGCCATCAGCACTGCTGGTGGGGGAATCAGGCGGGAGGGAGGGAGGGAGGGAGGGAGGGAGGGAGGGAGGGAGGGAGGGAGGGAGGGAGGGAGGGAGGGAGGGAGGGAGGCATTAGAGCCAGGATGAGGCCGATTAGCTGGACGCAGCAGGCAGATGGGATCAGTTCTGAGAGGGACGCCCTGCCTCTGGAGGAGAGAGATGATCTGGGAGAGGATGGATGCACTCTGGGGTGTGTCACAGGCAGTGTTTGTGGGTCACCGTGTTAGCATTAGGGCTGACTACATGTTGGTTTGCTGTTTGGAAGGCAGATTCTAGTATAATAACTATAATAACCAACATGACTATATAAACGTAGCTTCGACATCTGAACGGAATAACGGGAAAAACACAATTCATAACACAAAAAAACACGTGTAGACATGACTCATAACAAAACCACAAGAAAAAAATGTGTATGTTCTTGACAAAACTCTATCCTGAATTGAGAAAAGCCCCCCAAAACACTACGACAGAACTGGAACCTGGTCCATAAGGAGACCCTGTGCACCCTGTGGGGGGGGGTGGGGGGGGACTCATCTGGAAACTCCAAAGCATTCCTGACGGCTGAGATGAATAAATAACTCTGCTGACACCAACTACACTGGCCGGGGGAAGGGTGGGGGCTGGGGGGGGGGGGGCTGGGGGGGGGGGCTGGGGGGGGGTGCCGGGGGAAGGGTGGGGCTGGGGGGGGGGGGGGGGGCTGGGGGGGCTGGGGGGGGGGCTGGGGGGGCGGGACAGTGGGCGCAGCAGCGGATGGCAGGAAACTGATGAGAGATTGAGTGATTGCTTTCACACGCAGCCGGCTCCAATGTGGAGAGGATGAACCTCAGTATTCACATATTAATAACCAAACTGTGGCAATGGGAGAGCTGATAAGAAGTCAGGGTGGAAATAAGGACGAGGACTTATGAGACAGCGAGTCTAAGATGGAGAGAGAGAAAGATCACGTATGAGACGAAGAGTGAAAGAAAGATCATGAAAGAGAGATCCTTCTTAGAGTGGCCACTGTAACATATTGATCTCTGTTTAGCATTCAGAGCCATGGGAAGTGTGGAAGAAAATGGATTTCCTTTGTACTTGTATTAATCACTAATCAATAGAACTAGTCATTGGATACTAGTTGGTAAGTCTCATGTGAGCTTGCTATTGATAAGAAGTAGTTTGTGCTTATGTGTCAGGGTTAATAAAGGTCAGGGGTCAGGAGAAAGAGAGCTCCATCTATGATCTCTGGTCAGAGAGTGGTCATGAGTTTGGAGCTGTGAATCTCTGTCTCTGTAACGTCATTACCGCCTGACTGTCACTATCTATGTTTACATTCTTGTGCCTTATAAAAGAAGGTCCTCTTGCCTTCAGACGGGAGGAAGACATGATTGAGACCTAAGCCTTGTACTGTCTTCATTTTGTTGCCAGAGGTCTGGTCATTTCTCTACCAATCTGCAGGTTGTTAAATACGTATTAAACCCAGAACTCAACTGAACTTAGTCACTCCGTTTATGAAGAGACGGACGAAACCCTTTCTTCATAAGAAACCTCCAACACACAGTGTACTGGACATCAAGATAGCAAGGCCATGCATCTGCTTAAGGTACATGATGCTCCAATCAGGGCATGGCTCAAGATAGACTCACACCAACGCTAACATCCCTGCCTTTCACAATCAGCTGATTGCACCGTGTGCACTGAGCTAAAAGCAGATTTGAGAAGGTGCTATTCTGCAAACATACTGGAGGTGACGACACCAGGCTGAGCTAGGAAGGAGAGACAGGAAGCCAGATCATCGACAGCCCACATTAAAAGGAGCGTTGAAGAAGCTGATGATGCCTGTGGAAAACCAACGTGTTGTGAAGGGGGAGGAGACGCAGGCTGGGAGGGGAGGGGGGGGGGGGGGGGAGGGGAGGGGAGGGGGGGGGAATATTCATCAGATTTGACAGGAAAGAATGACACCCCCCCTCACCCCCCCCCCCCCCCACCCCTCCACCCCCCACCCCCCTCCAGGTTCTTATTATGAACTGGGGAAGAAGGATTGACGTAAATGACACCCCGCAGACAGAAAAGACTAGGAAAGATGAATTCATGTTTTCTTTTTTTCTCATCTGAAAGCTTCTGGGCAGCGTGGGAAATAAAAGAGTCTGGTTATCAATATCTGTCTTTTAATTGTGGCAAAGCCTCACTTGCCGCTGTCAACTTCACAGTCAGAAAAGCTTCGGATCAGACAGCGGTTCATGGAGATTCAAACAAGGTTCAAAGAGAGTTCTGTGAGCGTTTGTTTCGCTGAAGCAGACGTCAGTATAACCGTACATCTTCTCAGTTCACAGAGGGCCTGTGTTGACGTTACTCCCTGCTAGATGGATCCTCCTATTGTGAGGCAGCGTGGGCCAGTGGAGCAGGGCTGATGGATTTGGTTTTGGTCACGTTCCATTTAGTAGCCAGCTGTCAGCCACAGTCACACATCTGGAGGTTAAGGACTCTAACACAGCATCCCTGGAAGGTTCCAGAAGAGTCTCTGCTCCTCCACAGCAGGGTCACGTGACAGTGGAGGACAGAAACACACATGAAACACACATGAAACACACATGAAACACACATGAAACACACACAGGAAACACACATGAAACACACACACATGAAACACACACAGGAAACACACACAGGGAAACACACACAGGGAAACACACACAGAGAAACACACATGAAACACACATGAAACACACACAGGAAATACACACAGGAAATACACACAGGGAAACACACAGGAAACACACAGGAAACACACATGAAACACACAGGGAAACACACATGAAACACACAGGAAACACACATGAAACACACACGACCTCACCTGAGTCTCTGCCAGCATGTTGTTGAACTGTGATATGGATTTAAGGACGTATGAAAGTCAACAAGTCACTGAACCACAGAAAAACAAGACAGAACTGCATGAATTATCCATTACATGTTGATGAGTCTAATCACAAAAAAAGAGCACAAACCAAATGAAGACAATCTCCGAGCACAGAGTTCTGGGAGGCCCAGATAATACACATGTAGAACACAGGTGTCAGTCCCTTTAAAAGATGTGTTTCTTTTCTGAATCGCTCCTGGTTTTAGGTATTGGTGGACATGACTCATTTGTTATTGTTTCGGAGCATGAAATCCTCTGACAGATACCAATCCCCTACTGTATGGATTCTACATAGCATAACCTGATTACAGATTCTGATCCTCCTGTTAGGAAAGCCAGTAGGAGTAACCATGTTGGTTTAATCTTTATCTGTCATTCAGAATCACCATTCCTGGATGACAAACTACCCCCTGGTTGATATCTTCCTTGTGGCTGGTGTACCTCAGAACACACATACTGGTCCTCTTATCGCCACAACGTAACCAAGAACACAAAACCAAGAACTCTTTGTCTATTTTATGTAGATTTTTCCATTATCACTATTTCTGTCTCTTTCCCCCGTCCGCCCCCCCCCCTTCATCCTTCACCTCCCCTGTGTAACCTTGCATTTCAGCTGCTTCCTTCCATTTTAACTCTCCATAATGTCACGTCAAATCCAGCCACAAGCGGTTCTAACAGGTTGAGGACCCGTAGGGGACAGAGGGCCACATCAGAGACCGGCTCTTCCAATCTAATGAACGTCTGTCTTCCTTTTCTTAAAATGCTACATTTTGGCCCCTTCTCATAGCCTACTCTTTCCTTTAGACACGTCCTCACAAGTCACCGTGCTTCACGGAGCTCATTTCCACAAGAGGGAACTCCCAAACTGTACTTGTGCCTCTGCTTGAATGAACCTGTTGGTCTGATATCCTGAGCCTCAGGAGAGACTGAAGCAGTGTTTCTGCACCAGGTCACATGTTCCACTGTGTCTCTCTTTATTTATCCTTCTGTCATCACATCCCTCTCCTCTTCTCTCTCCCACAGATGCTCTAACAGATCTGTGTGAATCCTACCAGTGAGTTCTGCTGCGATCACAATCAAAGAGTCAGGTGGCTCAGCAGGTTAAGGCGTTGGCCTCATGATCGGCAGGTTGTGAGTTTGATTCCCAGCTGTGGCTATGTGATGTTGTGTCCTTGGGCAAGGCACTTCACCCTACTTGCCTCAGGGGCGATTGTCCCTGTACTTAAAGTAAGTCTGTTTGGATAAAAGCATCTGCAACAACAAAAAAGAGGCTATCAGACACACTGAGGAGAACTTTTCAGACATGGACCCACGCTAACTGATGACTTGCTAATCCTCAGTATGTGGTTACAGCTGGGTCCTGATCTGCTCATCTGCCTGCCACAGAATCGACAAACTGCCTTCCCATGAGCCACCAGGTCTGCAGCCTAGACCAAGTCTTTGAAATCCAGGAAGAGTTTGGGTTTTATACCTTATCAAAAGATTTATGCCTCATCAGGGGACAATAAACCAGATTAATATGTATTAATTATTTATATTGATATATCCCCCCTAAAGTTATTCTTAGTGCCAAGATAAGCTAAGCCCACCCTCATTCATATTTCCATTTGATAACATCAGTCCAGGTGCCACAGGTAAGGGTATAAGATTACCCAAGGTAAGGGTATAAGATTACCCAAGTGTGAGATGAACTAACAGTACCTATATTGTTTGTCTAGTGATAAACTGACATGGTGTTCCTCTGTCAACCATCCACAACCACCCCCCCCCCCCCCCCCCCAGAATAATGGATGGTTCCCCTGAGATCAATAATGACACAGAGAAATATACTTTGGGAATAAAATGGTTTAGTGGTTTAACTGCAGCTGTTTTCTCTGGATGTCTTTGTAAGTGGGAGTCGACCATTCAAACATTATACAAGCTAATGTACTCAATGTAAATACTGCATGGATATAATATCATTATATGGTTTGCAATGACCACACACCAAACCATTCTGGCTCCTTGTAACATTGTAAACACTGATGATGTTCCCAGCGTGGTCAGTGGCTAACAGAACACAGAGATAGATGGTGAACACTGATACCTGGTTTGTGTAATATTCTCTGCCTCTGTTTGTATCTCCTATCAAAGAATAACACACAAATCAAAGCCTGAGTGAGAGTTTTAATATGCCAGAGGTCCCGCTGGATATAAACGGCTGTTTGTTACCTCTGACCTGTCGTAGTCATGTGACTGTGTGTGTGTGTGTGTGTTTTATTTATGGATTCCATAACCATATTTCACTGTACAATTCCCCTGCTGATCCATTATACATCACTACAGTGGAGGGGATTAGTGTTGATGCACTTATAAACCTAGTAAAGTAAAAACACAAAAAAATGACTGTGAAAAGAATAAGCGATTTTCATGGAAGAGTTGGCCCAAGTTCAAGAAGCGTGTTTAAATAGGCCCATGGTATAAAGGGTAGGCCTTTCAGATTAAAAGGAACTAAGTCATGGAAGGCAATATTTGGTCAAACAGGATGATGTGCCACCAGAGTCAGCAAAGACAAATATCATCATTATTCAAACCATATCAGGCAAACTGTGTCATGTATGATTACGAATTAAATATGCGGAAAAAAAATCATGACTAGAGGGACTGGAGAACTTCCATGTGCAATACTTCCATCTAGTGGAGACATGGGCACACTACAGCTGTGTTTGAGTCCTGTTGCCATGGTTTCTTATTTCAGACACTTTATACAGGCTCATAGTCTTGAGTTATGGTTACTTAAAGTAATGATGGCCACTCGCTGTTCTAGAGTTAGCTGATTGGTTCTTGCCATAATTTTAACAGTTGTCCAATAGGGCTGTCAGCTGTGTAGTAACCTAACTTCTGCACAACACAACTGATGGTACCAACTCTATTTATCAAGCAAGAAATTCCACTAATTAACCCTGATAAGGTAAACCTATTAAGTGAAAAGCATTTCAGGTGACTGAAATCGAGAGATGGGGAGTTGGCAAAGCAGTCATCAGAGGGTGACTGTTTTGAAGAAACTAGAATATAGAACATGTTTTTAGTTATTTCACCTTTCACCTGACAGTACATAACTCCACATGTGTTCCATCATAGTTTTGATGCCTTCAGTGAGAATCTACAATGTAAATAGTCATGTAAATAAAGAAAATGCATTGAATGAGAAGGTGTGTCCAAACTTTTGGCCTGCACTGTATATTATATCAGTTTAACATATTAGTTTCCCCCTGGTGGAGAGCTTTCCAGCAATGTGAGCCTCGAGGACGGAGCTTTGAATTGACGATGTGCTGCTTCCCCCGATCCTCATCATTTTTGGGGATGTTTGAAATACATTTCCCCTGGCAGCTCCATGCAGAGTGTTAAGGCTCATTCTGTTCTCCTGGTTAAGAGTTTTGAAACAAGTCCTCACTCAGAGTGGTGGATCCTACCCTGAGCTTAGAATTCAAACTGGGCCAAAATTCACTTTTTAAAGCATGCTTTTAAATGTAGATGTTTTACATGTATTCATTTAGCAGACGCAAACACATATTGTCTTGTGTTTTCATAAGATGGGACACATGTTATAGACAGGATATGACATCATGCAAACACCCCCCCCCCCTTCTCTAATAATTCTAAACTCATCATGACTGGTTTTAGATGTGTTTTAAATCGGACAAAACAATATAAGTATAGCAGTAATTTATTGAGATGAATGTGTGAACATTAAAGTTTCCATATGATCAAAATCTGTATAAATGTGGGGAATATGGGGAAAATTATTTGTAATAATGCAGGTACAGGATATTATTATATCTATTCATCACAGCCAGTATACCATTAATCTACATTTTACATTTAGTCATTTATCAGACGCTCTTATCCAGAGCAACTTACAGCCAGTAGAGTAGAGGGACATTCCCCCCTGAGACAAGTAGAGCAAACTTCCCTGCCCAAGGACACAACGTCATGTTGGCACTGCCAGGGTTTCAAACCCGCAACCTTCTGATTACCAGCCCAATTCACTCACCGCCCAGGCACTCTGACTTCCATTCCCACTCCATTCATTTTACTAATCAAACGACAAAAAATCTATTTGAAACACTAATATGACAACAAAGAAGATATGTGATCCTTACCCCTCATAAAGAAAATAGATAATATATGTTAATAATAATAACAGTAGTACATTACCCCATCCCTCCAGCCCACCTTCCCTCAGGTATCTAAACATACTTGATTAAGTCTCCCTCACACACACAGACAGTATCTACATGTTGTACATGTTACATCATACATCAGTACTACATCCTAACTTCTCATTATGGAAAAAGATTCAACAGAGATACATTAGCGATACATTAGAGATACAACAGATACATTAGAGATAGAACAGAGATACATTAGAGATACATTAGACACATTAGAAGTATAACAGACCCAGTATGAGGGTCAAGACCCAACTTTAACAACTTCATACTGTATGTGACTAACATGCATGTAGTAGGATCAAATATTACATGAATTAGATATGTTGACAAGTTCATCCTAACAGTAAAATTCAAGTAACAGTAATAATGTGTTCATTTAACAGATGATTTCATCCACAGTAACATACAGGAAGACATTTGAACTTGCAAGCTGTCGCTGTTGTCAAATGCAGATCAGCCACCAGGTCATCAAGCAGCAGGTTCTCAAACTGCAATTTAACATGCTTCATGAGTCAGACAGACCAGAGAGGAGGGATCTTCCTCCTGCATGTTCTACCATCATCATCATCATCGTCATCGTCATCATCATCATCATCATCATCATCATCATCATCGCCAGTGTAACTGGAGGATAGAAATACACTTTATTAATTTATATTTCCAATTTGTATTTTGTTTATTTAAAATGATATGATTTTTTTTGTATTTCTGAATTTGATTGAGTTATCTTAATTTATTGCTATTTTATACATTATCTAAGTGTTAATTACCTTCCTGCCCTTTCTGTTCCTCCTGGGCTTCTGTAGCCCCTCTGCCCTCAGTCCGGTTCTGTTCTGGTGAGTTGTGTTAAAATGTGGCAGTATTATTGTGTTATTTTCTGTGAAACGTAGTACTTTATGTTGAAATATTCCGTAAATATTATTCCGTTACATTATGTATTTTACTAAATTGTTTTGGACTGTTAATATAAGAGTTATGGATGTTTTTAATTTTGAATTTTTGGCGCGATTTGTTCATGCAGTTTGTAACTCGCGCAGCATTAGCTTGTTAGCTTGCACTTGCTAGTATGTGCACCCGCACACCTCACGGTGATGACATCACAGACACCTCTGATTGGCTGATCTTTATGTCAGGGTGTTTGGCATCACCAGCTCCTCCAATAGAGAAGTATGGGTAGAGTTTCTCAGTGAAGGAGTGTTTATAAGTGAGGATGTGAGTCATGTCTTCAGGGTCATAGAAGGACACCTCCCCCCTGTCCCAGTCCAGCTGAACTCTGATCCTCTGGAGTCTCCTCTTCAGAGGGAGAGTCTGAAACAGACCATTGTAGTACTTACCACTCCTCTGAGCTATACACCAGACTCCATCCTGTGGGGATACAGGACACTTCCCCTTCCTGTCTACTGACTCTCTGGCCACACCTATAATCCAGAGAGGATGGTCCCCCACCTCCACCTCCCAGCTGTGCTTCCCTGAGCTGAACCCCTCAGAACCCAGAACAGCGGGGTGCTTGGTGTTCCTCTCTGGGTTGTCAGGGAGCTGCTGCTTTGGGCCTGTCTGTCTAACACTGGTCAGATCATCAGACAGAGAGAGCCAGGGTGATGCAGTGTTGGGGTCCAGAATGACAGGACTGAAGCTGACCACTCCCCTCATCTTCTCCCACACTCTGAAGGTCAGGTTGCCCAGATGTTTGGCCACGTCTATCAGCGCTCCTGACACCAGCTGTGGATCCGGCAGTGTGACCTGGGCTCTGGAACAAATGTTCATGATCAGTGTTGATGAGGGTCGACATTCAAAGTTAAACAAAGGAAATATGAATGATAAATTCACTTACTTCTTCTCTGTGATTCTGAAGTGCTGAAAGAACAGAAAAGAGCGATGATAAGCATGGTCATCAAAACCATGTTATCAGATTAGCATGAACTGTCAACTGAAACACAACCTTACCTGCAGGAATGACACATCATCTGCATTTAGCTTCTGCTTTATGGCTTCAATTGTGTCTGAAAGTGAGGCTATCTCTTTATTTAATCCTTCAATCTTGTCTTTCATTTTCTCCCTCTTCTCTTTGCTCTCTGTCCTCAGAGCTGCAGTCCTGGCCTGTTCCTCCTCATGTAGAAACTGGTGAAGCTTTTTGAACTCTTCCTTTATCTGCTTCTCTGTGTTTACTGTCTGGGTCTGTTAGAGTCACAGAAGACCTCCCATTAGCATTTTATTATTCCTTTTTAAATAATAAACACATCTTTACTGATTGATTCAATGCCTGTTGTCCACAGCACTGGCTACCACATACTGTACTGTACCTCCATGTGTTCTGCAATCTCTTCACATGTTAGTTTAACTTCATTACAGTCCTCCAGTTTCTTCTCTAAGGGCTTCAGAGCAGACTGAATGTTTTCCTGAAATGAAACACAACATACATTTGTTATAAACAGTTTATACCATTAAAGGCAACTTTAACCACTTCAGTAGTATCCTTGTATTTGATCTCAAAGCACCATGTTTACCTGACAATCTATTTATTTGTGCCATCATTGACTTAATTCAATTATAAAAAAGAAGAAAAAAAACAATCAAATAAAAATCTAGATAAAACAGAAATAAAAAAAGATGATATACCTCAAAACAAGATACTTTACATGCTTTTTAAACTGCTGAATATGATTACATTGCATTTGCATTTACTCATGTTGCAGACGCTTTTATCCAAAGCGACTTACAGTAAGTACACGGACGTTCTCCCTGAGGGAAGTAGGGTGAAGTGCCTTGCCCAAGGACACAACGTCATATAGCCACAGCCGGGGCTCCTCATAGTGGTTTTCTTACAAATTTACAAAATACATTTTGAAATAAAATTTTCCTCTGAGGTAATTTTTCCCTCTCTGTCCAGAATTTCTTTTTTGATAATGATAAGGAATCAGTTTATTTCTATCTTCATACAGTAGCTGGGCTGTATAAGTGAATCAAATCCACACATTTTAGTACTCTCATCTGTAGAAATAGAACATTTGTATGTTCTCTGTCTGTAACCATTGTTATTTACTATTTTGTGATGACCCTTATATAGTTAAAGACTAAAATAGTTGTAGGCTGGATATCATCCTCTCACCTTGTGATCCAGGGCAGCTTCCTCTACTGGGACACAGGTGTGAGATCTGTGTTTCCTGGAGGTCTGACACACCACACAGACGAGTTCCTTATCCTCCTGACAGAACAGCCGGAGCTTCTCACTGTGCAGACTGCAGAGCGCCTCAGATTCTCTGAAGACACCAGCCACTGTCTTCAACTCCTCTGAGTGTTTGGTACACGCCACCTCCACCCCCTCCTCTCCTCTCTTCTCTTCAGACGATCCAGATTTCTGTCTCCCAGCAAATGAGTCGGCTAAATCCTTTAATGAAAAGTTCACATCTGGAAAATCTTTAGAGAATTTTCTCTTACAGGTGGGACAGTTCTTGTTTTTATCTTGATCCCAGAACTCAGTCAGACAGGTGGAGCAGAAACTGTGGTGGCAGCCCAGAGACACAGGATCTCTGAAAGTCTCTGAGCAGATGTTACAGGTCAGGAAACTCTCAAACTTTTCCTCCATTTTTGTCTTCAGAAGTTCTGCTAATATCCAGAAATCTTCCTTCTATTTCCTTCAGATGCTGGCAACCGTCCAACTGTCTGTTTCTTTGTAGAAATTTGAAATATGAATATATTTACAACACAATAGGAATACAATGCATTATAATTTCACTGTGAGATCCTCCGAAGCTCCGAGCTCCACAAACACGGAAACAAGAAGTATTACAGTGAACCCGCCTCGCTTTATCAAGGTTGACTTTTCATGGTTTCGATTTCCCTAAATTGGCATGGTGCATTATGTTCTGCATTCTGATTGGCTAAACAGTCACCCCAACACAAACCTGTTTATCAATAAAGTTGCGGTTTACAGTATACAGTACTTTTATTTGTTCGACAAATGTTCTTTGGTTTTAATATATAATAGAGTATTTATATATATATAATTGTATAATAATTGTAAAAACAATAAAGGTTTCTACTTCAGGGATTTCACTCATCACCGGTTCTTTTTGGAACTTAACCCCCGTGAAAAACGAGGGTTCACTGTATTCTCTTGGTTTTCAGTACAGCGATTGGGTTAAAGTCAGCGGGGGGAAGGAGAGAAATTCCTTTAATGTTCAAATTGCGCTATAACTCTGTCTTGTCTGTGGCAGGGGGAGCTGAAACAGTGACGCTAGGGGGCAGCACTGAGGTCACCAACAACAGCATGGCTCAGTTCACTGGTAGGTGTGACAATCATGCTCAGCTTGGAAGGCTAGTCTACAGTTCCCACCTGAGCTAACAGCTATGGTGCAACGTGCATGAAAATGGCAATGAACAAAGAGATGAGAATTAAAGCCTTAAACTCGACTTGCAACGACTCCCCATAGAGGGATTTCAGTTCTTGAAATACCTCCTAAAGAGTGTTCATCAGTAACTGACAACGAGAAGAAGCAATTACATTTCAACGGTTACAATTTGAAATAAGACATTGGGGCACCCTTCATGTTTCCGATGTAACCTTTTTGGACCAAAGGTAAACAAAGGTAAAAGTGTCAGAGTCAAAGGCACTTTCACTGGGTTCAACTTGGGATGTGCGAATGCATTTTTTTACATAAAATTACATAAAATAAAATAAAAATTAAACCAAGAAAGTTATGATGTTTTCCTCTCAGAAGCGTGATTCGATGAACCAACATTTTTATTCACCATTTCCTGTTTAGGATCTGGGGGCGGGGTCACATCGACGACGTGATGGCGTCATCTTTCCGTACGTAAACCGTTCGGCGCTACTTTTCAAAAGGTGAACAGGAAGAAAAGCCAGATTTCATGAAGACAACAAACTTGAATTAATCCGAGTGCGTTTAATATAAAACCTTATTACTATAAAAACATATAAATATACAAACATATTATTTCCCCAGGCAGGATTAAATTACGGTAAGATTATATAAATGTACATTAGACAGTTATTCTGGAAGTGCCTGTTAAACTAGACTGCAGTAATGTGGTTGTGGATATGGTCGTTAGCTAGTTAGCTTAGCTGCTCCATCAGATAGTTTCAGTAGTTTCTAACTATCATAACTTTATAACTTTCTGTGTAGTTTACTTCACTGTTAGACTGTTATAAAGTTACTAGTTATGAAATATCCTTCATCCATAACTGTCCTTTATCAGAGCCAGCCTGTTCCCAGCAGGCAGAATCTTTACATCTAAACTAAGTAGCAGAATCAGAAGTGGATTTATTCTCCATATAACATAGATGGAACTGAAATAAGATAAAGATAAAAAGATTAAAAAGTCTGTTCCAGTTGATAACCATGATGAACTGGCTGAAAGTATACAGCTGTACACTGGATAGACTCCGTGTGCCAACATTGTTTATATCATTTACAACACCAACAGGCTTCAGATCTACAGGGCTCACTGAGTCTCAAGTAGACCCTCTTATCAGAATCACAGAATTTGTTTTATTCTCCATGCAAGTTACTCAAACATGGATTTAATGTGGCAGGATGGAGCAAAGAGAACATAGATGAAACTTAAATAAGATAAAAATAGCTGTCCAGATGGGGGAGCATGTAACTATAGCAAGTACAGGATAAAATAAGGGGTTTAGTATCCAGAGTGACTTACAGCAAGTACAGGGACATTCCCTCTGAGGCAAGTAGGGTGAAGTGCCTTGCCCAAGGACAGAACATCTTTCGCATGGCCAGGAATCAACCCGGCAACCTTCTGATTACCAGCCCGATTCCCTAATCGCTCAGCCACCTGACTCCTAAATCCTCCCTGAGCCAGTTACTGTACAGAGCTGCAGGATTCAGCTCAGGACCGCTGGATGATCATTTCAATCGTTCATACGCTGAGTTACTAACCCCACGACCGTTACTCCACAGCCAACATGAGCGCCTCCTCCACACCCATCTCCCGGGTGCGTCAGTGGGCCTCCCCGTCCCTGAAGCAGAAGGCCGCTCCCCCGGCCTCCAGCGTCCCTCTCCTCGCTTCCTTCCCCGGCAACGACGATGAGCTAGAGCGCCGTCAGAGGCGCCGGTCGCGCGTCATCGACCTGCAAGCTGCCAGTGACGCCTCGTTTAATGATTCCACCTGTCACAGGTAAGGAGACCTGTCATGTCCTCCTTTAAAGGCCCCAAACAGGCCAGGCATGTATTCAGTCAGACCCCAGTAGACCCTGTGTTTATATTCAGTGCCACAGGAACCCCAGCTGCAGTGCCCAAGATGTCCAACGCCCAGATCTCTGAACATTACTCTACCTGCATCAAACTCTCCACTGAAAATGTGAGTGTCAGCATTACAGATCTGGACTGAGCTCAGATATCCTTTCCCAGCCAGCGTGCGTGTTCGTTTAGCTCTGCTAGCTATCTGAACACCAACTCCTATATTACTCTTTGTTATGAGATCAGATATAATCGTACCGATTTCCACTGGGTTGTTTTTGTTGTTGTTTTAGAAAATAACAACCAAGAACGCCTTTGGTCTGCATCTGATCGACTACATGGCAGAAATTCTCAAACAGAAGGACTCGGAGTTGACTAACTTCAAGGTAGGTTTCCCAGGCAACACAGCGTTACCATTCACTAACCAGCTGGTGAGGGCATGTACTAAATAGATCAGCCACTCATTAGATCACCATAGGGGTGTTTTAGCAGGTGAGGATGGAAAATCTACTAGCCTCTTGCATATTGGACCTTTTTTTACCCATTTATATTTAATCATTCAAACACATCATGTTGACACAGCAGGGGTTCGAACCAGGGACCTCCTGATTACTAACCCCACACCTGAACCAACTGCACCACATGGCCACCCAGTACTGAGTTTGGCTGGTTAATGCTGCTAGTCTTGTGCCCTGTTTACAAGCTTGGGATCCTCTCCTGTCTGTGTGTGAGCAGGTAGCAGCTGGTACCCTGGATGCCAGCACCAAGATCTATGCTGTCAGAGTGGATGCTGTCCATGCAGATGCTTACAAGGTGCTGGGAGGCTTGGGAGCTGAAACCAAGCCTGGAGAAGGTGAGGGGATCTGGGGGAGAGGAGTCCCACTGCTGCTCCCACACGCCTGGGTCCTGGTTCAGCTGCTGACCTGTGTGTCTGTGTGTGTGTGTCTGTGTGTGTCTCTGTGTGTGTGTGTGTCTCTGTGTGTGTGTGTGTCTCTGTGTGTGTGTGTGTCTCTGTGTGTGTGTGTGTCTCTGTGTGTGTGTGTGTGTGTCTCTCTGTGTGTGTGTGTGTGTGTGTGTCTCTGTGTGTGTGTGTGTCGGTGTGTGTGTGTGTGTCTCTGTGTGTGTGTGTGTGTGTAGAGCAGAGACCAGGGGCTGAGGGAGAGGAGGAGGATGGAAGCACAGCAGGAGACCTGGGTGCCAAGCAGGCAGTGAAGAAGAAGAGGCCTCCTAAAAAGACAGTGGAGCAGAACCTCAGCAGCATCAACAGCTCTGAGTCAGAGAGGAAGTGTGAGGTGAGTGGGGGGGTGGGGGCGATTTGTGCTTTCAAAATAAAAGTTACAAATTTATACTTTTTTACCCTTTGTTATAGGCCTAGGGTGGGCAATTCCGGTCGCGGAGGGCCGCTGTCCTGAAGGTTTTAGATGTTTCCCTGCTCCAGCACACCTGATTCTAATGAACGGGTTTCCATCAAGCTCTGTGGAAGCCTCATAATGACTCTTCATTAGAATCAGGTGTGCTGGAGCAGAGAAACATCTAAAACCTTCAGGACAGTGGCCCTCAAGGACCAGAATTACCCACCGCTGGTCTAGGCTCATTTCCCCCCCCCCCCCCCCTGGTCCCTACACCAGTGCAGCTGTCTAACCCAGAGTGGTGTTTTGTGGTGTTTTGTCATCAGGTGGACCCCATGTTCCAGAGGATGGCTTCCTCCTTTGATGAGAGCAGCACATCGGGGGTGTTTCTGTCTGTGTTGTTCAGTGAAGACAGCCACTGCGAGCTGCGCTTCCCCTCCCACATGACCCTGCTGCGCTCCTGCCCCCGGGCCCCCCCACCCCCCGGCCAGCGCGTCGCAGCACAGCCCTTCATGAGTAGGAGACCCCCCCCCCCCCCACACACCTGACCCCCTGACTGTCCGCACTATAACTGTACTGCTGTGCTAACGTGTTGACTGTGGCTCCCCAGGTGGTCTCCAGCGCTCCCAGGAGAAGACCTCCATCTGTCTGTCCCTGGAGGACTTCTCCTTCACCAGCTGGGACCCTGAACAGGTCAGCCTGCCACACAACCAGGACAGCTGAAGGAACACAACCAGAAATACAGCTAGAACGATAACGACATGTAGCTACATAGAGATCTGTCTGAGCTCCAGGACAGGAGAGTCCACAGCCACATGAAGTGTGACACTGCCTGTCAGTAGAGAACCTCAGAGGGGGTTCCTCTGTAACAACACTGCCTGTCAGTAGAGAACCTCAGAAGGGGTTCCTCTGTAACAACACTGTCAGTAGAGAACCTCAGAGGGGGTTCCTCTGTAACAACACTGCCTGTCAGTAGAGAACCTCAGAAGGGGTTCCTCTGTAACAACACTGTCAGTACTAGAGAACATCAGAAGGGGTTCCTCTGTAACAACACTGTCAGTAGAGAACCTCAGAGGGGGTTCCTCTGTAACAACACTGCCTGTCAGTAGAGAACCTCAGAAGGGGTTCCTCTGTAACAACACTGTCAGTACTAGAGAACATCAGAAGGGGTTCCTCTGTAACAACTCTGTCGGTACTAGAGAACATCAGAAGGGGTTCCTCTGTAACAACACTGTCAATAGAGAACATCAGAAGGGGTTCCTCTGTAACAACACTGTCAGTAGAGAACATCAGAAGGGGTTCCTCTGTAACAACACTGTCAGTAGAGAACATCAGAAGGGGTTCCTCTGTAACAACACTGTCAGTAGAGAACCTCAGAAGGGGTTCCTCTGTAACAACACTGTCAGTAGAGAACCTCAGAAGGGGTTCCTCTGTAACAGCACTGTCAGTAGAGAACCTCAGAAGGGGTTCCTCTGTAACAACACTGTCAGTAGAGAACCTCAGAAGGGGTTCCTTTGTAACAACACTGTTAGTAGAGAACATCAGAAGGGGTTCCTCTGTAACAACACTGTCAGTAGAGAACCTCAGAAGGGGTTCCTCTGTAACAGCACTGTCAGTACTAGAGAACATCAGACGGGGTTCCTCTGTAACAACACTGCCTGTCAGTACTAGAGAACATCAGAAGGGGTTCCTCTGTTGCAGGGTACGAGCCAGCTGCTGGATAAGATGCGTCAGGGAGAACACGTGTTTGACGTGAACGCGGAGGCGGAGCCAGAGGAGGACTGTCAGGACTTTGGGGAGGATGTTGATGCTGACTTGGAGGGCCAGGAGGACTGTGGGGAGGAGTTCAGGGAGCGGAAGGAGGGCTGCCAGCCTGCAGGGTCACACAGAGCACGGTGAGCCTGCACTCTGCTACCACACTGCTCTGGAGGAACAAGCTAGACCTTTAGCTCAAGGTGGCTGCTATTCTGGGTTAGGATTCTGGGGGTTAAAGAGGCGGCTACAAAGTCGAGGTTCTAAGACACTCAGACCCACTAGAGTTGCTGAGCTACTTTTGAAGGGGGTTTTAAAAGTGTGTCGCTTGTCACAGTGAAGGTAGCTGGGTTCTGTTCCTGTGGGTTAGCAGCTTATCTGGAGAACAACAACAAGCAGAAAGTGTTGAAATACATCAGCTTAGTCCCTGAACCTTCAGGCTCTCTGCTGCTCATGACTCCTTTCTGCTAACCGGCCGTTGTTAGGGATGTGATTCCTATCGGAGAGGGAGACGTAGCTACCATGTGTCTGCAGCTGTCGTCAGAACCTCGGGAGTACTCCTACTTCAGCCCCAGGACCATGGCTACCTGGGCCGGCCCGGGATACTGGCAGTTCAAACCCAAACACAAGCGTGAGTACATCACATTCTACAGTCAGTCATTCAGCAGACGCTCTTATCCAGAGTGACTCACAGTAAGTACAGGGACATTCCCCCCCTCTGAGGCAAGTAGGGTGAAGTGCCTTGCCTAAGGACACAACTGATTTTTTGGCATGGTCGGGAATCGAACCGGCAACATGATTCCCTAACCGCTCAGCCACCTGACCCCCCTGAGCTAGTTTGGCCATGTTCAGCATCTTATATGATCTCAGTCCTGGCTGGTCCATGGGGTGACCACCCTGCTGAACAGACCAGCCACCCCTAGCTCCCCATGCTAAATGATAGCATGTTTGGATTCTAAGACCATTTCATTCAATAACATTACTATTACTGCTGTTGGTATTTAAGCTATGATGTTATAGTAATCGATGGTCACCCATGGGCCACCATCTCCAGAGCACCACCCTAGAACCAGCTCCTCCCCCTGGGTGGAGATGTCTAGATCTGCCCCTGGATCTTAGAGACTGTGTTCTAGTTTGCTTTCTGTGTCTTCTCAGAGGATCACTTACCTGAGAAGGAGGCTCGTAGGAGGAAACCCAAGAAGGCCTTCGAAATCGACTTCAACGACGACGTGAACTTCGACACGTACTTCCGCACCACCAGAGTATGTTGTCCTCTTTACTAATACAGATCTGTCTGATGGAAACCCCCCCCCCTTACTATATACACCCATCCTTCTCTGCACTCAATTAACTACAGTTATACTCCCCCCCCACCTGTACAGCTAGTGCCCACTTTGTACATTTTGTTATTTGTACTTTTATGTTATTTGTATCTAATTTGTATTTTACATTATATTTTTTATCCTGTGTTATTATTCTATCACATATGTTCTATGTTTGCTCCTTTCTGCCGTAGTGAATTCTGTGTTTGTATATCTTGCGTAGCGATTAAAAACAGATTCAGATTGTGATCTGTGTTGCATCCCTGCTCCTCAGGCTGCCACCACCAACACCAAGTCAGGCCTGAGCACCAGCAGCAGGAAGACCACCCTGCCTGCTGACTTCCAGTTTGCCCCAGAGACCCTGTCCCAGCTCAGCCTCAAACCCTCCAGCACAGTGAGTCCTCACGGAGGTCGCTTTGGATGAAAGCGTCAGAGAAATGAAAACATTTCAATGTAACCTCAGGAGGCTAACTGGCTCTATGTCTCTTTCTCTCTCTCTCTCTCTCTCTCTCTCTCTCTCTCTCTCTCTCTCTCTCTGTCTCTCTCTCTCCCCCTAGTTCAGGAGGCTAACTGGCTCTCTGTCTCTTTCTCTCTCTCTCTCTCTATCTCTCTCTCTCTCTCTCCCCCTAGTTCAGGAGGCTAACTCTCTCTCTCCCCCTAGTTCAGGAGGCTAACTCTCTCTCTCCCCCTAGTTCAGGAGGCTAACTCTCTCTCTCCCCCTAGTTCAGGAGGCTAACTCTCTCTCTCCCCCTAGTTCAGGAGGCTAACTCTCTCTCTCTCTCCCCTCTGCTAGTTGTGTCCAGAGGGTCAGAAGAGACTGTCAGGAGAGCTTGGAGAAGGCATCGGGGACTATGACTACAACAACGCCAACGACACCACTAACTTCTGCCCTGGTCTGCAGGTCAGTTCCCCTGTCCTGTGTGCCTTCACCTGCTGTCCCTAGAGCCTGCTCCTCTTCTCCCTCTTCCAGCATCACCTTTATCCCCTAACCCTCCTCTCCCTGACCCTCCCTCCCTAACCCTCCTCTCCCTCTCTCCCTGACCCTCCCTCCTCTCCCTCGCTCCCCAACTCCTCCCTCCCCAACCCTCCTCTCCCTGACCCTCCCTCCCTAACCCTCCTCTCCCTGACCCTCTCTCCCTAACCCTCCTCTCTCCCTAACCCTCCTCTCCCTAACCCTCCTCTCCCTAACCCTCCTCTCCCTCTCTCCCTGACCCACCTCTCCCTGACCCTCCCTCCTCTCCCTCGCTCCCCAACTCCTCCCTCCCTAACCCTCCTCTCCCTAACCCTCCTCTCCCTCCCTCCCTAACCCTCCTCTCTCCCTAACCCTCCTCTCCCTAACCCTCCTCTCCCTCTCTCCCTGACCCACCTCTCCCTAACCCTCCTCTCCCTCCCTCCCTAACCCTCCTCTCCCTAACCCTCCTCTCCCTAACCCTCCTCTCCCTCCCTCCCTAACCCTCCTCTCCCTCTCTCCCTGACCCTCCTCTCCCTCTCTCCCTAACCCTCCTCTCCCTAACCCTCCTCTCCCTCCCTCCCTAACCCTCCTCTCCCTAACCCTCCTCTCCCTAACCCTCCTCTCCCTCTCTCCCTGACCCACCTCTCCCTAACCCTCCTCTCCCTCCCTCCCTAACCCTCCTCTCCCTCTCTCCCTGACCCTCCTCTCCCTAACCCTCCTCTCCCTAACCCTCCTCTCCCTCTCTCCCTGACCCTCCCTCCCTAACCCTCCTCTCTCCCTAACCCTCCTCTCCCTCTCTCCCTAACCCTCCTCTCCCTAACCCTCCCTCCCTAACCCTCCTCTCCCTCTCTCCCCCATGTCCCTGCCTCTAATGGCTTGTCTCTGTCCAGGGTGGGGACAGTGATGAGGACGGGGGTCCAGATGACCTGCAGCCCTCCCAGGACAGCATGGCTCCCTCCTCCCAGGAGCAGGACCCTAACTTCACCTATGGAGAGGAGCACCTGGTGCCAGAGCCACACAGGGTAGGGTCCTGGAGCGCGCGCGTGTGTGTGTGTGTGTGTGTGTGTGTGTGTGTGTGTGTGTGTGTGTGTGTGTGTGTGTGTGTGTGTGTGTGTGTGTGTGTGTGTGTGTGTGTGTGTGTGTGTGTGTGTGTGTGTGTGTGTGTGTGTGTGTGTGTGTGTGTGTGTGTGTGTGTGTGTGTGTGTGCGCGCGCACGTACGTACGTACTGTGTGTGTGTGTGTGTGTGTGTATACGTACTGTGTGTGTGTGTACTGTGTGTGTGTGTGCGCATACTGTGTGTGTGTGTGTGTGTGTGTGTACGTACTGTGTGTGTGTGTACGTACTGTGTGTGTGTGTACGTACTGTGTGTGTGTGTGTGTGTGTGTGTGCGTACTGTGTGTGTGTGTGTGTGTGTACGTACTGTGTGTGTGCGCATACTGTGTGTGTGTGTGCGTGTGTGTGTGTACGTACTGTGTGTGTGTGTGTTAAGAAGCCTGACTTGGTCCGTCCCCTCAGGTGAACAAGATTGAGATTAACTACGCCAAGACTGCCAAGAAGATGGACATGAAGAGACTGAAGAACACCATGTGGGACCTTCTGACTGACAGTCCAGAGAAACAAGCCAAGGTCTGTTTCCATCAGCTCCAGTTACTGGAACTGCTTCATGATGAGATGCTCCAGCACTGTGCTGTACCCATCCCAAACAGAACCTCCCTCCTCAGGCTTCACCTCACAGGTCTTTAATCTACCTTCTCTGTTGTGTTTCCAGCACAATGTGGAGGATGCAGACACATCAGAAGTTTCTGGGGAGAAAGTCTTCAGCCAAACTACGAAAACCCTGCTTCAAAGGTAGCTATCAACCTCAGCAGGGCTGCTGTGCCTGCAGATGAATACTGGAGCGTTGACATGGCTGTGTGTCTCTGCCTGTGTGCCTCACCCCAGACTGCCCTCCACCATGGCCCAGAACCTGTCTGTACCCCTGGCCTTCGTAGCTCTGCTCCATCTGGCCAACGAGAAGGTGAGACTCCACGTTTGTTCTCCAGCTTTCCCCCTCAAGTGGAGGTACGTCTATGGGGAGGGTATAACAATGAGTGAATCATAAAGATTCATTTTCAATAATCGTGAAACAATGGGGAAAATACGGACGTTATATGAAATATCAAATAAATACAGGTATGGGGGGGGGCATCTATATTCATACATCAGGAAAAGGGGGACGTTTTAGGAGCTGCTGTTGTATACTGAGCTCCTTGTGGTAACAGCCTCCCTGGATTTTGCCCCTCTTGTTTTTCTCTCCCAGAATCTGGAGCTGGTGAAGGTGGATGACATGTCTGATATTGTCATCAAGCAGGGCCACTGAAAGGGAAAACTGGACCTGAACATCGGAATAATCTCTTCACGCGTCTTTATTATTTTTGTGTTTCTTCAAATAGTGAACTTTGCTGTCGTGTCACAAACACCCACTTTTTCCTTTTAGCCTCTTCAGTGT
Source organism: Neosalanx taihuensis (assembly GCA_030340665.1). NCBI lineage: Eukaryota > Metazoa > Chordata > Actinopteri > Osmeriformes > Salangidae > Neosalanx > Neosalanx taihuensis. The sequence goes on from CM059309.1 coordinate 778,889, forward strand.
TTTACTGTGTAATGTGTCATTTTTACGAGTATTTGTAGATTCTTTACTGTCAATTCACAAAGAAGGTGTACATAGTAAAAAAAATAAAAGGTGCCCTCAATGTGGTTTTTACAAGTTTGTTGCTCCAGTTTATTTTGGAGTGAAATAATTGTTGCTTCACCAACATGTAACGGATCCTAGTATCGTGGGCTTCAGGTGGCTCAGGCTAGTAATAAGATGGTTGCCTGTTCGATTCCCGGCTAAACCAACATGATGTTGTGTCCTTGGTCAAGGCACTTCACCCTACTTGCCTCAGGGGGGAATGTCCCTGTACTTGCTGTAAGTCACTCTGGATAAGAGCGTCTGATAAATGACTAAATATAAATAGTATTCATCAATCATCACAGGAAAGCACATAATAATAATATATCTATAATAATAATAATATCTTAGGCTTGGCATTTGCCATTTTGAGAATCTTTTTGAGCATGTCCAGACCCTCCTTGCTTATAGGAAGACTCACCTGGGGCAGGTGGGGGGCCAGGTGACAGGTGGGGGGGGGGGGGGGGGGGGGGGGGCAGGAGTTGGGCCAGGTGGAGGCCCAGGAGGTGGGCTAGGTGGAGGCCCAGGAGGTGGGCCAGGTGGAGGCCCAGGAGGTGGGCTAGGTGTGGGGCAGGTGGAGGCCCAGGAGGTGGGCTAGGTGTGGGGCAGGTGGAGGCCCAGGTGTGGGTCAGACGCCCTCCCCAGGTGACTGCTGGGAGTGAAGGGGAGGGCCAAACAGCAGGAATGTCCTTCGAGATCGACAAATAACCAGGAAGTTCACGTCAACCTGAACAGACTGCAGAGTTTAACATTAGAGTTTCCTAAAACATCAAGAAGTTAAAAGACGACTTCGACCAGGAGACTTTAAGGAGACAGACAGGCTGCTTACGGGCAAAATGGACTTTGATCAGGTTCGTACTCACATTGTTCAGCATTTGTTTTGCCATTTCTGTTCGTCCTAAACCTTATTTTATTTCTCACTAAATAAGATGTAACCCCTTCCAAGTTTTGACGTCGTGACAGAATGATCATATTGTGACTAAATATGAACCAGTTCATTAGAAAAAACTATGTTTTTAAAGTTTGTTCAACATGTCGGTTCAGGAAGTCCAGATAATGGCGGAACAGTGAACCCGTCTGTCCTTTAATTCAGTTTATTACATATATCCACCTGCTTTCATCTAAAAAGACACATTCAGACTCACTTTTTCAGCTTTTTTTCATCAGATCAAGTTCAATAATCAGCCTTATTGACTTCAGAGGAGACTTTTTCCAAAGTTAAAGGGTTGATGGATCAATTCCGTCTTCAGAAAACTAACATTTGAACCGTGTTTCAATACCAGTGTGAACTTCAGTAGGAATATATGAGATATGAATGTAGAAAGTGATCAAATCCTAAACAAATGACACGTGACACATTGTTTTCAGTCAAATTTGTTACATTTTGACCCCGATGCTACCAGCTTGACCCCCTAGGATAAGAGAGTCCTGATTAGTAAACCTGTAGATGACTATGAGGACTCTGTGTTCTCATCAGATACTCTATGGTACTAATGTATGTTGTTCCTCTTGTATCTGGGAACCTGGGCTGTTTCTCTGTGGGTGAGTTGACATCTGATAGGGGGCTGCAGAACCTGGAGGGAGGGAGGGAGGGAGGGAGGGAGGGCGCTCATGTTTAGAGAGGAAAGAAGGAAGAAAGAAAGAAAGATGGAGGGGAGGGAGTCGGTGACGCAGCAGTTTGTTTCCTGGAGACGGTTGTGTATTATCTCGTAAGGGGCTCATGGGGTTTGAAGGGAATGCAAACACACACACACACACACACACACACTCCAAAGCTTTCATCCAAATCAACTAGAATGAAGAATTTCAGGTGGTGAGACAGGGCCTTGTCTCTTCCACACAGACAGGGGATGGGGTGTGGGACAGTGTTGTGCTTTGCCCATCGTTAAAAAAAGACTGTTGGCAGCAGAACCTGTTTGGTTTGTCCATCTTAAGACAGGAGAACAATAACACCTAAACCTACTTCTAACAGCCTGATGTACGTCATCAGATCCTAATCTTGTCTGTAGGTTCTAGTCCAGAGGTCTCCAACCCTGGTCCTCAAGAGCCGCTGTCCTGGAGGTTTTAGATGTTTCTCTGCTCCAGCACACCTGATTCTAATGAATGGATCATTATGAGGCTTCCACAGAGCTTGATAACAACCCATTCAGGTTGTCAGGTGTGCTGGAGCAGGGAAACATCTAGAACCTTCAGGACAGTGTCTCTTGAGGACCAGGATTGGTGACATCGGATCTAGACAGTGTTGACATTTATGCCTCTGTCGAAATGCCTAAAGACTAAGGTGTGTGTTTGTACGTACGTGTGTTTGTGTGTGTGTGTGTGTGTCAGATGGCTCAATGGTTAAGGCGTTGGCCTCATGATCGGAAGGTTGTGAGTTCGATTCCTGGCTGTGGCTATATGACATTGTGTCCTTGGGCAAGACACTTCACCCTACTTGCCTCAGGGAAAAATGTCCCTGTACTTACTGTAAGTCGCTTTGGATAAAAGCGTCTGATAAATGTAAAATGTAACTATGTACTGTGTGTGTGTGTGTGTGTGTGTGTGTGTGTGTGTGTGTGTGTGTGTGTGTGTGTGTGTGTGTGTGTGTGTGTGTGTGTGTGTGTGTGTGTGTGTGTGTGTGTGTGTGTGTGTGTGTGTGTGTGTGTGTGTGTGTGTGTGTGTGTGTGTGTGTGTGCAGGAGAAGGGAGAGGGCCCGGTGGAACAGGACAAGGTGAAGGACTTGCAGCATCAGGTGGACAGTGTGAAGGATATCATGACCCAGAATGTGGACCTGATCCTGGGCAGGGCTGAGAAGCTTGACGACCTCATGGGGAAGTCAGAGGACCTGCAGGCTGGGGTCAGTCTTCCCAGCATGCCTTTCCCCCCGCATTCACACCCCTGTCTCACCTTCGTCACATCGTTGTCTGTTAACCATTAACTGCAGCCTTTACGTCTTACTCACCTCAAATGATGTCTTCATCGTATGAGTTCATGAGGATTTTTTTTTCTCTCTTGTTTTATTTTTCTCTTAACTCTCCCCCTCTGTCTCTCGCCCTCTCTGTCTCTCTCTCCCCCTCCCTCTCTCTTTCTCTCTCTCTCTCCCCCTCTCTCTCTTTCTCTCTCTCCCTCCCTGTCTCTGTCTCCCTCTCTCTCTCCGCTCTCTCTCCCTCTCTCTTTCTCTCTCTCTTTCTCTCTCTCCCTCTCTCTTTCTCTCTCTCTCTCTCTCTCTCTCCTCTCTCTCTCTCTCTCCTCCCTCTCTCTCTCCTCTCTCTCTCTCTCTCTCTCTCTCTCTCACTCTCCTCTCTCTCTCTCCTCTCTCTCTCTCTCTCTCTCTCTCTCTCTCTCCCTCCCTCCCCTCCCACCCTTCCTTCCGTCTCTTCTGCAGGCCCAGAACTTCAAGCAGACGTCCCAGAAGGTGGCCCGCAAGTACTGGTGGAAGAACGTGAAGCTCATCGTTCTGATAGTGGTCATCGTCCTCATCATCATCCTCATCATCATCCTTCTGGCCACAGGAGTCATTCCAACCAGTTCCCCTGTGGGCCCTATAAAACCAACCTCGCCACCCTAAACACACACAGTATCTCTCTCACACCACACACACACACACACAGAAGCTCAAAATACACAGATATGCACATATACACACATACTGGACATGCATCGATCATAGTGGCACCGTCACCACTTAGTTGGCACAGGATGTCTCATCGAGGAAGTCAACCGGCCACCTTGACTAGGTGCTGTTGAGTCCATAACTGGGGTAGGACTGTATTCCAATCTTTGTGACGTGTGCTGAGTTTGATGAATCACCTACATTTGTGAATAACTTATTTGCACATTTGGCCAAGAATGTATAAGTGCCCCCATCTCTTGTACAATTAAAAAATAGATGATATGTGTTTTACCCTACGCTCCAACGCCCAAAGTTAATGACAGAAACACAGTTTCACTAAGTCACTAAGCTATCCAGTGAGTCTTCGTAGAATTTCCCTGCCTCTAGGTCAAAACTTGTGCTGTGTAAATCTTGTCAGATTTCAATCCCATTCCTTTTGAAACCCCCAGTCAAATGCAATGGATCACTGTTATAGGCATCACAGTTCATTATATCAGCGAATACTGAGGATGTGATTAAGCAGCAAGTCCAGACTGTTAGCGAGAGGCACAGAGAAACGCCTACTTGCGTAACGCTGGGGGGGAATTAGGAAGCAGTTTGTGTATATTGTTTTCAAAGGTATGATATTGGTACTTGGTGTTGTATGTTGAAATGCAGGCTAGTCTGTGAAGGACAGTCTTCAGAAGATAAAAGAGCAGGTGTAGAGGTTTGTGCTGGGCAAAGGTGGATTAGACATTATCACTTCTGGTATATTGACTTCTTTTTTTCTTTTCCCTGAGCTAAGTACCATTCTGAATGATGTCAGGTATTGGGGACAGTGTGTGGACGAGATTTAACAGATCATCGATGCCTTTCAGCATTCAGAGTTATGCTGTTCCCAGAATAAATCCTAGAACACATCCTCACTGCTGCATGTTTACAGAGCTCACAGGCTTTATAATCCATTTGGGAGAGTAAACAAGCCCTTCAGTAACAATACAGGAGATTTAAGGTTAGGTGTTGAAGTTCCAGGTTTAACTCTTTTACGAGCTTACAGCGCCATCTGCTGGCCATGTCACATGTTGCTCTTGCAGCTGAGAATATTCTGCTCATGAAAGTAGCTGTAACTGTCTGATCAAGTAACCAGTACATGTTAAACCTGTAGCCTTTATGGCAGATGATTCCATTCCAATCATATTTGCATGTAATTAAATAGATGCTGTTTGCTAGGGAATTATATATATTGCTACTGTTACAAACATAGTTTGAAATACATTATGTATATAGCTATAATAAATAAATAAAAATATATATATCTTAAAAATTACAACTCCTATTTAACAGCTATAGAAGCAATATATTTCAACCAATAATGTCATATTCGTAAGAGACTTATATTTTTAGCCATGATCACAGTTTTTAAATCACATTACAAATGAAGGATTCTTTTTAGAACAAACATGTTTCTTGAGTGCTTTCTATGTAAGTCTCTCAAGTGTGACTTATACAGCTCTGTTGCATCACCATTTGAATGGCCTGAAACAGGGATGAATTTCAGACGATTAAATAATAAATGTAGACTGCTTTTCTTTCATTACTGCTGGTGGTTTAATTATTAAATAAAATAGTATTTCTGCTAACTTCCTGTTTTCCTTCCTTTTTTCATCAAAAAGTTACTGTGTAGAAACAAGTTGTAATGGTGTCATGGGGAAATCTTATAGGTCAACAGCTAGTTTTGTGAAATGGGGAAAATCATTGAGTAATTCACTTTTGTTTGTTTTGAGCTGTACAGACACAGATTAACCCTGATATGGGCTTTCAAACAAAGCATTAATAAGATTATTAATAAGAATGTGTTGGATTCTAATAACACTGTCCTCCTTTTCCTGATTCCTCTGGGCCTAGGGGCTGTTTAACCAAACAGGAAGTCCTCTGAGTCGTGGATGTGAATGCAGCGTTCTGACCAGTGGATCGTAGAGGGAGGGAGACTTGGTGAACACGTCCTTTGTGTTTCTGGGGTTTCCCAGAAGGGAGCCATTGTAGCAGTAATCTGCTGAGTCATTATAAGATGGCATCTGCTTAACTGACACAGTTCCATTGTCCAACTGTCCATCAGATTTCAGGGAATACAGCCCAGTGAGGACCTTAATGAGCTCTCACTAAACCTGGTGAACTGGGTTCATCATTAAGTTCATGTTTCCTGATGTTGATAGTAATCCATCCTCAAGCGAGTGGTTCCGTTTTCTGTTACCATCTTGAAGGGAAGTTGTTTAATAGAAAAGGGTGTTGAAAGTCTAGCAGTAACTAGACCATCCTGTTTAAAGGCAGACTGACATAACTGGTGTGTTTTAGTGGCAGCATGAATTGCTGATCAACACACACAAACATGAACACTCCTTTATTTTAGATTTTGAGTCTCATATGACCAGCGTTGGGAAGATTACTTTTCAAATATGTTCACTAACAGATTACAGCATACATGTTCTAAAATGGGTTTCTATTTATTTCTATTTCTGTGTTTCTGTACTCAAATTCAGTAACATAAATATGTTGGATTACTTGAAAATTGTATGAGCTCAATACATTTATTTATCCTTTTATTGACCTCAATCCTGCTTAGCATGAGGGTGTGTTAAAGCTTGTGAAAACACTGAAGGTGATACTGAATGTCTACGATGGTCAGAGGGAGGACCATGGTCAGGGGGGACCCTGTCGCCCCCCTCACCGTGACGCCCCCCCTCTCCCTGACACCCCCCTCACCCTGTCGCCCCCCTCACCGTGACGCCCCCCCTCTCCCTGACACCCCCCTCACACTGTCGCCCCCCTCACCGTGACGCCCCCCTCTCCCTGACACCCGATCCGCCCACAGTTCAGCTCAGTGTGAGCTCGGAAGAGGAAACGAACCACATCGGGAAAGATTGAGACTTAACAGAACACATTCGGAGTGAAATCGAGATTAAAAACAAGTGAATTAGGAGGAAGGTTATCAAACTTGACACACTTCAGTTCAAATGCTTCGGATTCGGTGACTAAGTTTAGAGTTCGTGACGTGTTTGAAATGGTGAGTAAAAAGTTTCATGACCTCGAAATATGAATATCGTCTGTATCCACGCTGTCTCTATGTGTATTGTAGTAGTATGTACTTTATCAGTAGTATTAACAGGTTTGTGTTCATGCATGTTTTAGTTTTTTTGTGTGTAATGTGTATATGGTAAGACTAAGACCGTAACTAGTTCTGTATTAAATGCTGTGTGTGTGGGTGTGTGCGTGCGTGTGTGTGTTAACATGTATATCAAATGTAAAACATGAATAATTGGAGATTGGATAATTGGATAATCTTCGAGACTTTCAATTATGACTGAATAACAAAAATTGATCTCAGGATGTAAACAGCAACATGATGCCAGGAGTCAAGGGGTTTCTTCAGTCCCATAAAAGGGATTATTATTACATTTCATCTGGCAAGGCTGTTGACCCTCAGCTTTTGTCTGTGTTTTTAGAAGAAGATAAATAAAACATCAAGGATGAAGGTGTTGTTTTCCCCTCTAAAGACAGACACATTCATCTGGGACACACAGAGAGAGATGGAGGAAGGAAGCAGGCCTTCAGGCAGGGGAGGTGAAGGATGGTTGCTGGTTGGAGTTGAAACACAGACTATTGTTTAGCATTAGGACTTAAGTGGTGGAACAAATCGAAATTGTTTCCTTGACACAGGCCCAGTCTAACCTAATTTCAGCATAGCACGGCCTAATAAGCCTTCCATTCTAAACTCTAGATTAGATAAGATGAACCTTTATTTGTCCTCCAGGGGTGGAAATTGCAGTTCACAACAGCAGCAGGGTAAAGTACAGCACACAGAGTTGCAGGGTAATATAACAATAATAACAATAGGGGGGCACGATAAAGTCCAGTATAAAAATAAAAAAATAAGTTCCAAAGCGACTTACAGTAAGTACAGGGACATTCCCCCCCTGAGGACAGTAGGGTGAAGTGCCTTGCCCAAGGACACGGACACGACGTCACATAGCCGCAGCCGGGAATCAAACTCACAACCTTACATTTACATATATTCATTTAGCAGACGCTCTTATCCAAAGCAATTTACAGCAAGTACAGGGACAAGTAGATTAGATTAGATAAACCTTTATTTGTCCTCCAGGGGTGGAAATTGCAGTTCACAACAGCAGCAGGGTAAAGTACGGCACACAGAGTTGCAGGGTAATAGAACAATAACAATAGGGGGGCACGATAAAGTCCAGTATAAAAAGTAAGTAAGTGGGGTGAAGTACCTTGCCTACGGACACAACATCATATAGCCACTGCCGGAAATCAAACTTACAACTTTCCGATCATGAGGCCAACACCTTAACCACTGAGCCACCTGACACTCTGTACCTGGTGTGTTCTACACTTTGGTTGTGGAGAAGGTGCCCAGTTGTGACCAAGTAAGCAGAAGCACAGATGATATATTCCAGGAGGTTACAGGTTATTGTTTGTGCTTAATACAGCGGCTCCTCAGTAATCGTCAAATGTCCTCAAATGTTTGTTTGTTGTTTTGTGTTTGTCCCTCTGCCAGGAGGACAGCAGAAGCCGCCTGCAGCAGGTCCAGCAGAACGTGGAGGAGGTCAGGGTCATCATGCTGGAGAACCTCAACAAGGCTGACGAGCGGTCCGGGAAACTGGGAGAGCTAGAGGACAGGGCTGACTCACTGCTGGCCAAGGTGAGGGGGGAAACAGGAAGTGACATCCAAACAATCAAAGAGCTCCAGTAGGGCTTTACTTAACACAATAAGAAACCCACAATGCACTTCACACCTTTGATTTAGAGGATGGAAATTGCTAATGTGAAGCTACTTTAGCCGATTACATTGCTCAAATTGGCTGTAGGAATCATTGAATCACAGGATATCTTTATATTGTTGGAGCAAAGGTAGGAAACTTTATTAGTCTGTCTGTCCTGGAAGGAATGCCCAGCATCCTTAGGAATCCAAGCAATAACCAGGAAATGTCATGTTGGTATCTATAAATACACCCAAGGGGAGGTTGGGGAGGAAAGAATGCACGTTTGACATCCTGATTGCGGTTTGTATTTTTATCAAGGCATTTCCTCTTGTTGAGATGAACGGGAGGAGGTGCTTCCAGAGGGTTATGAGCTAGCGTGTCCAGGACATGCCTCAAGGCATGTGTCCGTCCTGGGGTCAGTCCTCCAGGTCACACCATTCCCACATCCCTCAGTCTTTCCTATCAGCCATAATAAACCAAGGACTTCCTGTTTGAATGGGTCACTGGGATGAACAACATGTTTGTGAGAAAGTGGTATTTTAGAACCACAGAATGTGAATCTTAAAAGTTAATAACTCAGTATTAACATTCCGCAACTGTGTTTTTTCAGAGTAAGAAGTTTGAAAAGACGACAACGACATTAAAGAACCAGGAGCGATGTGAGAACATGAAGATGAAGGTGGTTGTGGCGGTGGCGGGAGGGATTCTGCTTGTCGCTGTGATTGGGATTATCGCATATTATCTCACCAGCTCAGAAGACGACACCACAAGTGAGAGAAGTCCTCGTGCCACCTTGGAGCCACATGGCCAGACCAGGTGAAGCCAGACCAGGTGAAGCCGGTCCAGGTGAAGCCAGACCAGGTGAAGCCGGTCCAGGTGAAGCCAGACCAGGTGAAGCCAGATCAGGTGAAGCCAGATCAGGTGAAGCCAGACCAGGTGAAGCCAGACCAGGTGAAGCCAGATCAGGTGAAGCCAGACCAGGTGAAGCCAGATCAGGTGAAGCCAGATCAGGTGAAGCCAGACCAGGTGAAGCCAGATCAGGTGAAGCCAGACCAGGTGAAGCCAGATCAGGTGAAGCCAGATCAGGTGAAGCCAGACCAGGTGAAGCCAGATCAGGTGAAGCCAGATCAGGTGGGACTCACCTGTGGTTTACATGGATGGAAGAACTGGAGAAAGGATTTTTTTTTGCGTGATATTTTTGGAGACAAAAACTGTTGTTTGTTGGATGTGTTTTTTGTTTTGTTTTCCGATCCGTTCTGAGCTGTGCGCTTCCTGTACGCATCCTTACAAGGTACCACCTCCAGCACAGCTGCTTTCTCTTGTTCCACGGTCACATCTTCTGGCCCTGGTCAATACTCAGCGGTCACAACTCAGTCAAGGTCCTCCCCACACCACAGATACTGCTAAGTTATAACCTCTCTGTGATCTGTTTCATAACTAAGTCATGAGAAAACGATTAAGCTTCATATGGATATCGATGATAAATGGGTCAGATGTAAAGTATGCCTCCACATCTTTAATTGCACAGTCAGGTTTGATCGATGTAACGAACAGTCTTGACATCCCTGTATGAAGTTAACTTTACTCAGTGGCCATAAGAAAGTATCCATCTGTTTTTATTCATTGTTATCCTAGCAAGACTTTGTTTATATGCACTGGAGCCCATGTATTTATTTAAATTAGCCATAGAATCAAGTGTGCTGCTGAGACAAAACAGGATGAATTCTTGTGTCTTTTTAGTCAGGGATTTTTCAGAGGGATTCTTGTGCCTTTTCTCATATTAGCCAAGAGTAGAAGGCTATGCCTATAGGCCTTAATATCATTTTTAAATAACGTTTAAGGTCTAAATATAAGGTTTTTACGCAGGCAAAATTCAATTATCTTCCACTTCACACGTTTAATACTGCATTTATTCACGTCAATGCAATAAGCTGTATCTGAAATTGAATACTTGTGTACATTTTCAAACATCTCAGAATAAATTATAATTAAACAATAAAAGTGATATGTGTTTTCCCCCCACAAACACGCTCATCCACATAAACATACACTATGTTGGTCCGAAGTATGGGACATTAGAGTTGCGTGCTTACGCACGGTACAGCGTGAATTATCATTGGTCCGAAGTATGTGACGTCAGAATGATTTGTCATCGTCACGCCCGGTAGAATGATGGAGAACTAGCCTGCTAGCTACATGCTAACGGTATGTTAAGACTGAAACGGTGAGTCAACTTTAGTTATAATTTAAATTAAGTTTGTTAATTCAATGATAAATCAGTGTGCTACTTCAGGTATGTCATGTGTGGCGTATTTAGTGACATCATTAGACAAATAACTGTAAGTGAACTCTTAAAACAAATGAAAGCTAACGTTAGCCAACTTAGCAAGTTAGGAGCTGCACTGTGTTAATGATGATGATGGCAGCTAGGAGTCACCTCATAGTGTATATAGTACGGGGGGGGGGGGGGTATATACACAGTAGTGCAAACAGTGGTGCAAAAATCACAGTAGTAAGTTTTTTAAGGTGTGAAAGGTGCTAAAGTGTCAGAGTGCAGTGGAATTCTGGAAGGGGGTGTGGGATGTTGGTGGATGTGTCATACTGAGTCCTTGCCCCTGTTGAAGAGGGCAATAGGAGAGTGGTAGATGATGATGATGATGATGATGATGATGATGATGATGATGCTGCTGCTGCTGCTGATGATGATGATGATGATGGCAGCCAGGAGCCACCTCGCTGTTTTCCTCTGCAGCGGTTTCAAAGTTGACCTAATTTCTGAACACCATTGAGGATGGCTTCCTACTTTGATGAACACGACTGTGAACCAACCAATCCTGAAGAACAGTATCGCCAGAACGCCCTTCTGGAACTGGCCAGGTGACGGCTGGGGTCTAACACCCCCCCCCCCCCCCCCCTAAAGACAGACATGGTTCTGAAGATCTAAGATGTCCTGGATGTGATCTGGCAGACATGAAGTGCTTGTTGTTCTCTGGCCAGGTCCCTGATGCAGGGTTTGGACATCGACTCTGGAGCATTTGACCTGTCAGATTGGGACCAGCGCCTTCCCCCCCCAGCAGCCAAGACAGCAGTTCAGACCCTCCCAGTGGTGATCATCTCCCCGGAACAAGCTGGTAAAACCACCTTCATGGAGGTTAAGAAAGAGACCTTTGGACTGGTTTAGTTCAGGGATGATTCAGTAGCCATCTGTTGGGAGTGTGTGTGTGTGATGTGTGTGTGATGTGTGTGTGATGTGTGTGTGATGTGATTACTGGGTTTGCATCTAAATCCACGTTTCTCAGACAAAGGGCTGAAGTGCCCAGTGTGTCTGCTGGAGTTTGAGGAGGATGAGACGGTTCGCGAGATGCCCTGTAAGCACCTGTTCCACTCTGGCTGCATCCTGCCCTGGTTAGGCAAGGTAACCCCCCCCCCCACCAGATATCAGCCTTCTGCCCTGTAATGTGCTGCCATTGGATTGTCTTGTTGGAACAAGACTGTGTGTATCAAACTTAATAGATTTTCTCAGCTTCGATATTCTTTTATGTAATGAGATTAGATCTTTATTTGTCATTGTCACCAGGTACAACACAATTGAAAGTGCTTCTAGTCAGTGCAAAAAGTACAACCTAGTGCTAAAATAACTAATAAGTGTTAAAATAACTAGAATAAATACACCTGAGACATTAAAATGCTAATATATACTAAAATAAATAAAATTAAACATATACTAAAAACACACAATTAATAAAAAAAAAATGCTGAAAGAAGATGAAATGGGAATGAATGGATGTACTGTATGTGTTTGGCCGACGTGGATAAACCTTTGTGACGTGATGCCAGTGAGCTAAATACAGACTTCTCTGCTTGATGTCCACAGACCAACTCATGTCCTCTCTGTCGCCTTGAGCTACCGACCGACAACCCCGAGTACGAGGAGTTCAAGAAGGACAAGGTAGAGAAGCAGCTTATCAACGTCTGCAGGAAGCCTAGCTTATTTATGGAGGCGGTGGTGTGCAGGAGTCGGACGGCTCAGCAGGTTAAGGCGTTGGTCTTGTGAACGGAAGGTTGTGAGTTCGATTCCCGGTTGTGTCAACAAGACGTTGTGTCCTTGGGCAAGGCACTTCACCCTACTTGCCTCAGGGGGAATGTCCCTGTACTTACTGTAAATCGCTTTGGATTAAAGCGTCTGCGTATGTATATATTCATGCATGGCTATTGGATGATGGCCATTGTAGGATCTAGGGGGCGATGGGGGGTTTAGGCTCAATTGTGTTGGGGGGGGGGGGTGGACACCTAAAACATTTTCTAATATTGGTGGGATATGAAGTGTACATTTTGAACTTTTATTTTGAAGTGTGACAAAGAAGAGAAGGTTTTGCCAGCAAATCTGTCCCCTCTCTCTAATGTCAGTCAGCCCCCTTGTGCCAGACCAGGCCAAGCCAGGCCAAGCCAGGCCAAGCCAGGTCATGTACTAAACAGGGTTTGTGTTTGTGTTCCAGGAAAGGAGGAAACAGCGAGAGCACAGACTGGAAGATCTCCATGGAGCCATGTACACATGAGAACTAGAACCACATGGAGGCTGCCTGTGGAACCAGCAGGACCCCTACAGGACTGACCCGACACACACACACACACACACACACACACACACACACACACACACACACACACAGAGGTCTGAAACACAGGGAGATCAGGTGCTGCGGCTGCGGTTTTTACATTTGTAAATATGTGCTTTTATAAGCAGTTCACTGGAGAAGGATCTCTTTTGTCATGGTGTTTTAAATGATGTTCACTGTCAGTGAATTGAGCCTATCAGCAGGTGTGGTGGTTGTCTTGGCCTTAGCTCTGGGCATGTTAGCTCCTCCCCTTATGATGCAATATAATGACCAAAAAAAACCAATATGACCATGTTGTTCCTGACCCAGGACAGTATCTGAGGTTCTGATGGCTGATTCAGTGTCTCCAGCCTCTCTAAAGTTGGGTGAAGGAAAGTCAAATCAGTTTATCTAATGAGACCAAAGCTGTCATATTCAGTACTGTAAAAATGCACATCACTGCTTTTATCAAAGCTTCAAGACATTTAGCTAACAAAAGTGGTTTTCCATTTCTTGAAATATTAAAAAGATTGGTATGCAGTAAGGCCTGTTGTATAGCCCAGGAACAGGAAGGTGGAACAGGTGGTGTTCACAGCTCATGTGGGTTTAGGATGCAGTGCATCATGGGACTGGTTTGGTCTTCATAAAGCACCTGGTTCATAAAGAAAGTTGCATCTGCCTTTATCTGTCAGAAAGATTCACACTGGTTCAAATAACAGCTCATCTGATTATAGTTCATCAATTTTATTTCATATTTGAATATAAATCTCTGACAAAAGAAAATAACTAAATGATAACAAATCATACATATTTACATACGGAATTTATAAAAGAAAACAATATTCTCTGCATTGGCTTGTTTCTCATTTTTACTGTATGGGGATCACTGGCATACCCATTTGAGGAAACAGAGTAAAATACATATTTTACATTTTGTCAAAGATTAAAAATTAGCACGTCACCTTTCTAGACATTTTGTCTTCTTGCGTATTCAAGACACTTTCCAACATCCAGGCTGTCTTCAGAAACTGCTCTCTAAACCCTCTTGCATAAACACACACACACAGTAGCTACACAATTTGAAGTGCTGGATTCTGAAATGCTTAGAAATGCCATCTTTTGCCTGTTGACCATGGGAACAGTATTCTTAACCCCATCTGTATCCGTCATGGAAGCTGCCTGTTGAAGTCGCTAACCTTGATACTACCTTAAAGTAACGTGACATTATTTTAATATGGTTCCTTGAGAAACATAAAATAAAGAAAAGCATTGTCTGACCCATGATAGCATACAAAAAAACGAATGACCTCCAGGCAGCGATCTGTCCCACGTGGTTTAAGCTGGTGAAACAAACCCAGATAGCTTTTTCTCTTGGTGGAAATGGAAAGAGAAACCATTTAAGTGCTCGAGACGATCCCCTGCTTTTTGGCAAAAGTCAAAGGAAATTCCATTCCCACATCTGTGCAGAACTGCTTGAAATTCATCCAAATATGGAGGTAGCTGACAAGACCGAACCTGCTCTGATGGAACTATCCAGAGGTTCAACTGAAGAACTCAACAATGACCTCATGGTATAAAGCTGTGATGATGATTCTGACTTCAGCTACCTCTGGAGGTCAATGATCTAAGAGCAGACTGAAGATAGCCAATAGGAGCTCAGTATTCACACAGCAAACCTGAAGCCACCCTATCACTCACCTCTATGTAGAATTGAGCTCTATTGGGTGATGTAGGGATATTTGGTAGTAAGTTGCTTGTGTTTTGAACCAGACTTGTTTAGATATTTGGCAATGCAAAATACTGTTCATCATTCGTTGGTTCACAGATCACATATTTGCAACAAATAGATTTCAACTGGTTCAGAACATAAGGTTATTTGCACAAGAACTCCATATATCCGGTCTAGGTTTACTGTGGATGCAAACATCAAGTGCTAACATATGGCCAGACTGAAGTCTTCTGTATACCAGTTAACAAGGCCTGTGATGTTCTAATAAGGCTTCCAACAGACCTCACTCCCCCCATCTGGGATGGGAGACCGCCCCCATCCTGTCAAAGGAGTCCTGAGATCTGAATTCGGTAAACAGAAGCCTGTGATCCACGTCAAACAGCACTTCACAAACAGACCATGGTAAGGCTGAGTCAGACCCCCCCCACCCCCTCTGGAGCAGGGACCACCCAGGACAGGGCAGCGATTGCACCAACAAAAACAGAAAAAGACCCTTAACTGAGGTGGAACCTGTGGCAGACAGACAGTGCTGAATGGAGCAACGTAATAAAAGGTAGGAAATGTTCTGACCCTAGAGAGATAACTACAATGATTAACATGTTCCCAAGAGTAGAATGTACGTCATGACTAAAATACAGAGATTATAGAGATATCATTCATATCACTTGGCCTTTAAAAGGCAGTAATTCGGTATTCAGGTATTTAGCAGAAATGAACGTGTCAATTTCCATGAAATTAACAAGGATTTTCCAAATCGGATCATTCATACTTGATTGATAAAGTAAAAGTGAGCGAGCAAAGAAAAAAAAATAGTTTTCAGATACGTAACGGTATATTTCTATCTATGGTATCACTTCTCAAACATTCAATAGTTTCTCCTCAAAAACCAAACTCTGTCCTCTGGGTTCTCTGCTGTATGACACGCTGGAGGAAGGTTCTGGAACATGTGGCCGAAAGATCCAAACATTATTTGTGGTTTGATAAGAGACCCTTGTTAGTTCATCCGTGAGGGAGGACCAGCAGGCTCCCCCTAGCCTCAGAGATGAGACAAACATCTGTTTCCAGTAAATAGAAGCTTGCTGAAGGCCATGTGTGCCAACAGCCATCTTTAAAAAAAACATTCGAAGCACCGATAACGCCCCCTTCTGCACCGAAGTGTTCCTCTAAGATACGGGAAAGGAGACTTGACCGTAGTGGATTACTGGACGGTTTGTAACGACACAAAAACCAATACAGCAACACAGAGACATAACCCTAGTGTGCCAACCCCCCCCCACACCTCCCTCACCCCCCCAATGCCTGTTACTCAGTAACTGGTGCTTTCCCCCCTGGCAGGAGCTACAACATGGCTATGCTCTCGGGGGTGCAGTTAAGATGGGTGGATGTGCTGCTTCCTCCAGGGGACTTGAGGCCCTTGGAGCCCCCCCCCCCTAGGGTCCCCGCCCGGGCCCCCGGGCCCATCATCACCCCCGAGCCGTGGTGTTGAAGCTGTTGCAGGCCGGCCATCATGGTGTCGTTGGTGACCATGCCGAACTCGTAGGTGAAGGTTCCGTAGAAGACCAGGATGTCCACGGTGAACACCCACTCACAGATGGCTGCAGCATGCTGGAGCACGAAGCTCTCATGGATGAAGAAGATCCCACCTGAGAGGGCCGGTTAAGGAGCAGGACAGGAAACCACACACACACGACACGCATGACACACACGACACACACGCACACACAACACACACACGTTTCCAGGCCTTACAGTCGATTGGGAGGAAATGAGTGTTTGGAAACGTTCTAAATTCAGCAGGCTTCATCCTGCCAGCCTGGCAGAACCTTCAGCAGCCTGCCAGAACCTTCAGCAGCCTGCCAGAACCTTCAGCAGCAGCCTGCCAGAACCTTCAGCAGCAGCCGGAAAGAAATAAGAAACTATCTGGAGACACATTTCTATTCAAAGCGATGGAAAGACATTTGATTTGCATGCCTTAGCAGACTCGGGGCAGAAAAAACACTAGATGACTAAACACATGGTTGAGATTATGCTAATTTAGGCCAAAGACAAACATTCCAGTATGAAAATGGAGACTAACACTGCTTAAGCACTGCAGCTAAACCTCTGACGTAAAAACAACTAAAATTGGATTTTCAATCCCTACCAATTTTCAATAAGCGGCCGAGCGACCTCAAACTGAACATGAACTCCAGAGAGAGAGAGGATCTGATTCTGACAGTCCATCTGGGAAGCTCATATTTCCAGCCTGTTTCTCTACAGAGCCCAATCCTTCCTGTCTCCACAGGAAGTCTGCAAACTCATCGCTACACTCCATCTAAAAACAATCTGCCCCCCCCCCCTCAGGTTGCTATGGCGAGGATACTGAGGACCAGGGAGATGAGCGCTCCGCAGGCCAGCCCCACGCGAACGTGGCCCATCCAGTAGTCGAGGGCGGTGACAGCCACGCGGTAGGTGAGCACGCACTGCAGGCACACGAACAGCAGCCCTGCGGGGAACGCCACGCCCGCCCCCACGTAGTGAAGAGACTTGGCGTGGTCCACCTGGAGACACAACGCAACATTCAGCTGGAGACACACAACACAACATCCAGCTGGAGACACAACACAACATTCAGCTGGAGACACACAACACAACATCCAGCTGGAGACACACAACACAACATCCAGCTGGAAACACAACACAACATTCAGCTGGAGACACACAACATTCAGCTGGAGACACACAACACAACATTCAGCTGGAGACACACAACACAACATTCAGCTGGAGACACACAACACAACATTCAGCTGGAGACACAACACAACATCCAGCTGGAGACACACAACACAACATCCAGCTGGAGACACACAACACAACATCCAGCTGGCCAGCAGCCACAGAGGAACACCAGGAGGAGGGGCCAGTGCTGCACATCCTCTCCAAGGTTTCTAGGATTCATGTGTGGGTGTGTAAAACATGCAGGGGTGCATATGGCTTCACAGCATGCTTAGGCCTGACCCCCTGAACAGGAGGAGCTGCCTGGAGAAGCACAAGGTTACCTGGAAGTTTCCCACCATTACCAGTCCAACAGCGTTGGTGCAGCCGGACACCAGGGCACTGGTGTTAGTCCAGCTGCCATGACTGTGCTCTATCACCTGGGCATAGCGCAGAAGGCACACCATCACCACTACAGAGAAGAGAGAGAGGGAGGGGGGGAGGGAGGAGAGAGGTAGGGAGGGAGAGAGGGAGGGGGGGAGGGAGGAGAGAGAGAGGGAGAGGGAGGGAGGAGATAGAGGCAGAGAGAGAGAGGGGGGAGGAGAGAGAGAGAGAGAGAGGGAGGGAGGAGGGAGGGAGGGAGGGAGAGGGAGGGAGGGAGGAGATAGAGGCAGAGAGAGAGAGAGGAGAGAGAGAGAGAGAGAGAGAGAGAGAGGAGGGAGGGAGGGAGGGAGGGAGGAGATAGAGGCATAGAGAGAGAGGAGAGAATGAGGGAGGGAGGAGATAGAGGCATAGAGAGAGAGGGGGAGGGAGAGAGGGGAGGAGAGAGAGAGAGAGAGAGGGAGACAGCATGGGAGCTCAGGGATGAAATGAAGATGACCAGAGTGTAAGAGAGGTGAGGAAGAGGGGATAAATAAGACAGAAGGAGGAAGGGGGAAGGGAGAGCAGGAAGTGGAGGAAAGGCCACATTCATTATTGATTAGAGACTGAAGTGGAAGCTGAGGGCTATTTCCAGCCCTCTTAACCCCTCCTGTCTGCTGGCTAGCATCTCACTAAGCCCCCACTACTTTAAGAACAGCAGCCCACATACAAACACCATGAGACTCTCCAGACTCTCTGGTAAAGGAAAAACCCCAGGACAGGGGTCTCCAATCCTGGTCCTCAGGGGCCACACTGTCCTGAAGGTTTTAGATGTTTCCCTGCTCCAGCACACCTGATTCTAATGAAGCGTCGTTATCAAGCTCTGTGGAGGTGTGCTGGAGCAGGGAAACCTTCAGGACAGCGGCCCTCCAGGACCAGGATTGGAGACCCCTGTCCTAGGAGATCTCAAGTATAAAGTATAAAGTGTGAGAGCCCTGCTGAACACAGCCTGTCATCACTGATGAAGAGTACTGATGAAGAGTACTGATGAAGATCTTACCCATGAAGGCTCCCACGTTTCCGATCAGGCTGAAGAGGCAGCTCTCTGGTGGGAAGGAGCCGCACTTACTGCAGGGCAACACAGGGGGCAGATCAAGGGTTATTACCCCAGGGCAACACAGGGGGCAGATCAAGAGTTATTACCCCAGGGCAACACAGGGGGGCAGATCAAGACAGGGAGGTGGAGAGACAGGGAGGTGGAGAGACGGGGAGAGAGACAGGGAGGTGGAGAGACAGGGAGGTGGAGAGACAGGGAGGTGGAGAGAGAGACAGGGAGAGAGAGACAGGGAGGTGGAGAGACAGGGAGGTGGAGAGACAGGGAGGTGGAGAGAGAGACAGGGAGAGATAGACAGGGAGGTGGAGAGACAGGGAGGTGGAGAGAGAGACAGGGAGGCGGAGAGGCAGGGAGAGAGAGACAGGGAGGTAGAGAGACAGGGAGGTGGAGAGACAGGGAGGTGGAGAGACGGGGAGAGAGAGACAGGGAGGTGGAGAGACGGGGAGAGAGAGACAGGGAGGTAGAGAGACAGGGAGGTAGAGAGACAGGGAGAGAGAGACAGGGAGGTAGAGAGACAGGGAGGTGGAGAGACAGGGAGAGAGAGACAGGGAGGTAGAGAGACAGGAAGCAGACCTGATCAGTGGGATATCCTGTATGGTGCAGCAGGTCTTTGGGAAGCCTGGTCGAGGTATCTCCTCTGTACATGTCACATTGTAAGACCTGCGCACAGGACAAACACAGACACATTTAGCCAGGAAGCAAAAACCCAGGGATGTATAGGTAGCTGGTTTACAGCAAAGTAAAAACTTTGGATCTAACAGATCTTACCAGTTCTCAACTGGACAAACATGATGGTTCATAACAGCCATGGCGTAGCTGTGGAGTTTAAGAGAAGGTCAAACATCACGTCAGTGTCCCTCAGGCCCTGTCCCTCAGGCCCTGTCCCTCAAACCCTGTCCCTCAGACCCTGTCCCTCAAACCCTGTCCCTCAGGCCCTGTCCCTCAGACCCTGTCCTCACACCCTGTCCCTCAGACCCTGTCCCTCAGAC
Organism: Neosalanx taihuensis; assembly: GCA_030340665.1. Taxonomy (NCBI): domain Eukaryota; kingdom Metazoa; phylum Chordata; class Actinopteri; order Osmeriformes; family Salangidae; genus Neosalanx; species Neosalanx taihuensis. The sequence goes on from CM059309.1 coordinate 798,806, forward strand.
CCTGTCCCTCAGACCCTGTCCCTCAGACCCTGTCCCTCAGGCCCTGTCCCTCAGACCCTGTCCCTCAGACCCTGTCCCTCAGACCCTGACCTTCAGGACCCTGTCCCTCAGACCCTGTCCCTCAGACCCTGTCCCTCAGGCCCTGTCCCTCAGACCCTGTCCTCACACCCTGTCCCTCAGACCCTGTCCCTCAGACCCTGTCCCTCAGACCCTGTCCTTCAGGACCCTGTCCCTCAAACCCTGTCCCTCAGACCCTGTCCCTCAGACCCTGTCCCTCAGGACACACTTCTAAGTATCTCAGTGGACATGCTGTTTGGACAGGGGTCTCCAACCCTGGTCCTCAGGGGCCACTGTCGTGAAGGTTTTAGATGTTTCCCTGCTCCAGCACACCTGATTCTAATGAATGGGTGAACGGCCTTGCCCAAGGACACAACATCATGTTGACACAGCCTAGGTTCAAACCAGAGACCTTCTGATTACTAACCTGACACCTTAACCGACTGCGCCACATGATTCCCCATTCATTAATATCAGGTGTGCTGGAGCAGGGAAACATCTCGAACTGTCAGGACAGTGGGGCCCCTGAGGTCAGGGTTGGAGACCCCCTGTGTTTGGATGACAGCTGACACACTCACACTATCCATATCCCAGTGATGGAGAAGGCAGACAGGCTGACAGGAAGGACAATCCAGGCGGTCATCGGGCTGGCAGGGTGCTGGGCTTGTCCAAAGCATGAGGGAGAGGAGGGCTCCAGGAGAGAGAAGCAGACAACAGGGGGGCCAGGTGGGGGGGCACTAACAGGCAGGGACACACACAAGGGGGGGGGGGGCATGAGAGGAGGAGGAGGAGGATGGGGAGGGTGGCACAAGGCTTCAGCTGCAGCGAGCACAGCAAACCAGCAGCTGGAGTAGAGAGGAGACCCAAGAGAGAAGGAAAGAGAGAGAGGTTAGTAAGCTGTGTTCTGGTACCTGTTCCACAGTGATCCACAGCCTCGGACGCCCCACCATGGAAAACAGCCGTGTGGAAGGTATTGACAGTCGGAAGTGTGGAGGCTGTATGCGAGCTGAGCTTCTGCTCGTGCCCTAATGCCACTGAGGCAACATGAGCAGGATCACTTAGCATAGTGTGCAGTTCCATCTGACCTTCAGTCATAGATGACAGAGAACACACACACTGGCCCTGTTCATGAACACAACACTGTTCAACAATACAAGGTGCTCTTATTGTGCTGTCAGGCTTGTGGTTCTGTTACACACATGTTTACACGCGCACTTTCTGTAGAAATGTGTCCAAATGTGAATGTCTTAACTGGTTCTGTAAGGTGTCATGTAGTTCTATGTTGGTTTTAGAGGAATGTTTTACAGATGATTGAAATTATTATAAAAGCCACATCTTTTTAGTTCAACCTAGTTGAACTAGTCAGGGTTAATAGCAGAGATATGTTACCTCTTTTCTAAGTGTTGGGATTATTTCCCTGCTAAAAACGAAGAACACCAAATACCCTTGATGGAAATGTTTCAATGTGGAAACATTACTTCCATACTTGTCACTATATTGATGGACGGATGCTTTTTCCATAGATTTAAAGTAGAGCTCAATGTATTATTCAGATGGATGCTGGCTCCAGCACATTAAATACATGGCATAAAGATCCATGAAGTAAGAGCCCTACGGCCTACATGCCACAGTAGGTAGCCTACAATATACAGCAGGGGTAGGGAACCCTGGTCCTCGAGAGCCATAGTCCTGAAGGTTTTTAATGTTTCCCTGCTCCAGCACACCTGATTCTAATGACTGGGTCATTATCAAGCTCTGTGGAAGCCTCATCATTAGAATCAGGTGTGCTGGAGCAGGGAATCATCTAAAACCTTCAGGACTGTGTCTCTCTCTTGGTTCCCTACCCCTGATATACAGTATTCATTTGTGTATTTCACTACCAAGCTCAGGAGTGTCCAACCCTGGTCCTTAGGAACCACTGTCCTGAAGGTTCTAGATGTTTCCCTGCTCCAGCACACCTGATTCTAATGAATGCTCGTTATGAAGCTCTGTTGAAGCCTGATATATGACCCATTCACTAGAATCAGGTGTGCTGGAGCAGAGAAACATCTAAAACCTTCAGGACAGTGGCTCCTGAGGACCAGGGTTGGACACCTCTGACCTGGCTAATCTACCCCCCCCCCCCCCCCCCCCCCAGCCAGTGGTGATGGGGACAAGCTGGTTTAGACCTAACAGACCCCAGCTGAGCTTCGTTAACCTGGCTGCTGCTGTGTTCAGCTTGTTAGTTTAGCTCTAGTTATGGTAACAGGTTAGATGGTTCGAAACCCTAAGAAGCCAGATGCTACTAGCACAGCTAGCTGTAGCTCTGTGCACCATATTACCAACCACAGCTGTAAATGTGTTCGTTATTACAGGTTAATCACATTAAACTAGTCAGTTTCTGCTTATTATAGCTGCTGTTAGGCAACATTAAAGTGTTAAACTAGTTATGAGCTAGGCTAGTCCCTCTCGACAAGCTAATGTTAGCTAGCTAATGGATGCAAACGAACAAAAGAGACGTTAAGGTTGCCATGACAGCTGTGGACAAACTGTCACTTCAACGTTTATATTAAATATAAATATAACACAGGAAGACTCTGGTTACTTTGATTTACTTACCCCTGATCCTGAAGCAGCAGCCTCACGAACCTCGACAACCTTGATTTCCCTTTAAACCCCCTTTTACCTCAGGCCTCGCACAGGTTAACTAGCCATCCATGCGTTAGCACTGTACTTGTAGTTTATTTGTGGAAATCCTCGCCTGGGATCGGAGGGGTGGGTTCTTACTAAAAAACTACAGCCCCCAGCAGCCCGCCACGGCTGGCTCAAGACTGAAGACCAAGCCGACCAATGAAAAGTTTTGGTTCCACGGCAGATTAAATAACATATATTTACTTACTTATATTTTTATATTTACTTACTTATATTTTAAATACATATATATGGTAAAATATATTTTCATTTACTGTACAAAACTTTATGGCTAGGCTGGTCATTTTAAATCACATCAAGCATTGCTTTCGTAGTTAGATAAATCAAGGGAGAGCGTGTTTTTGGCTAAAACTTCGGGTATATTTCTAAGGTATAGTTTACCTTTACCTTTACTGGAGGGGGGGGGGTGTTTTTCCATTTAATGTTGTGAAGCATCAGCTCTTTGTTGGTTTGAAGGGGAGAACAGGGTAAATTAAGTCAGTGGGTAAGTTGAACCACCCTTGGTTTCTCAATTACAAAGCATTTCATGTCAAAAATGGTGTGACATTGACTTTCATGCCTTGTTCATATAAAAATGATATTCTCTTGCAGTGTAGAGAAGTGGGGTGTTGCGGCAGTCTAATAGAGAGGGGAAGAGAAGGGAAGAGAGGAAAGGGAGGTGGGAGGAGGAGGTATGAAGGGAGAAGAGGAGGGAGGCAGGAGAAGGGGAGGAAGAAGGGGGGGTGGGAGGTATGGAGGGAGAAGAGGAGGGAGGCAGGAGAAGGGGAGGGAGGAGGTATGAAGGGAGTAGAGGAGGGAGGCAGAAGAAGGGGAGGAAGAAGGGGGGGAGGAGGTATGGAGGGAGAAGGGGGGTTAGGGAGGAGGACAATCTAATTTACATCTCTAGTCTGCAACTTCATGCCTAGTTTTATTAGAAATTTTAACAAAGAACTACTTGTTAATGTTCTCAAAAGTTGTAAACGTTGTTCATATTAAACCTTTAAGAGGTGATTTCGTATTGATTGTGCTTTTTTATCACTTCATATTAAGGTTCAGTTTAATCACTCCACTGTGACATAACCATATTCCCATGTGGGTCAACATACCCTCTCCCTGGCTCAACATACCCCTCATCGGAGGTAAGTTGAGCCAACACAGTGCCTCTGGGGGATGTCATATTTTTGTAACCTTTTTTTAGCCTCAAGTAAAACCTGACTCAACTCACCCCGTCCTGCCTTATTGGACAGAAGCTGCATAACTGGTTCACACATGATCTTGCAAGAATATGCCAAAAGTGTGTGTGTAGGTCGGACTACAGCAGAATGCCTCAGCTAACACTGGTTTGACATCTATGAAAGAACTCCTCTCATTAACAGGTAAGATGACACTTGACACAAACGTAGATTTAATTCAGATTCAGAATACTTTATTGATCCCAGAGGAAACTCCTTCGCAGCAACGGCACACAGTCTCGCAAAGCACACAGGGGTAAGGGTGTGAGGTAAAAGATTAGAAAAGTGTACACAGGGATATAGGGGATATACTGTATATGCTTGAGGTATTCAGATACTCATGTTTGGGAGAAATAGCCTATGTATAATTCCTACACGTAAAAAACTGAATGTCAATGTTATTTTTTTTTATTTTTTTGGGGGGGGGTGGGGGTGAAATACATTGATATTATTTTCACGAACATTACCTCAGTGGAGTTTGTCTTTGGCTCTTGTCATCATTCCTAGTTCCTGGACTTGTTGCACCATGGAGCTCCAGCCTTGTGGACGGTGGTCGTGGCTGCTCCTGGTGTCTCTGCTGCGGGTGCAGGTCTGCGCTGAGCGCTGCCTCAACACACACAACCAAACACAAGCTTTCCTCACGTTCACCGAACCGCCAACCAAGCAGGCAGAGACGTCACTCCGAGGCCTTGGTCCCTTGTATCAGTTTTCTCATAGTTTCCTGGAGTCTGTACAGCCTAACCCTTTCCCAGTGGGTATGTAACTGTGTTTAGTTAACATTTGATGCTATTGTTTTTCATCCACCATCCTACTCATCATTTAATGCCAAGGTGTGTCTATGGCGTGATTCTCCACGGTGAAACACAGCAGGGGTTTCTCTCTAGACCAGTGGTGTTTGAACCGTGTGCCACTGAGGGTCAAGAGGGGGCAGGTTTTCACGTCAGTCAAGCACGACTCCAGCTGATTACACTAAGTGGAGAAACTCATCAGTGAAATCAGCTGGTGTACTGTGCTTGTGATAGATTTTGTCCTAAATGTGTCCGTGGTCATGGCCAACACGTGTGTCACATCAAATGCTGCTGGCATGGATCTCTGCACACCCAATCAGTGTCCTCCTCAGAAGATGTGAGGAGTTTCTTTATGGCTTCATATGCTGGCTAAAGTCATGTGGCCCAGTCCGTTAGGGTGTCGGGCTAGTAATAAGAAGTTCCCTCGTTTGAACTCTGGCTGTGTCAACATTACGTTGTGTCCTTGGGCAAGGCACTTCACCCTGTTGCCTCAGGGGGGAATGTCCCTGTACTTACTGTAAGTCGCTCTGGATAACAGCGTCTGATAAGTGACTAATATGTAAATGTAATAACAGTCCTTGTTGTGGAGCTGTCTGGTTGTATGGGTGTTGACAGTCCATTATCCTCTTTATTTCAGATATCGTGTCTAAGATCTTGAAGAATGAAAAACAGAACATTTCTCAGGTATAAAATAGTTCCCTATGTTCCTTTTAGCTTCTCTCAAATTGCTTTTACTGCTCTTCAACACCTCTTTTCTTTTCCTTTAGATCTTTAACATTATGAATTGGTGTTTAAAATGTAGATTCGGTGTTAGATGTTTTTGAATCATTGTCAGCAGTAGACCTACATCTAGAAAAGCTTTATGCAAATAGATTGGGTATGTTTGATTTAGCGTCTCTGGCTTTACTCCCGATGAAGTTTGATCTCCTGAAGCACAATTGATTGAGCAATTTTTCACGTGGTTTTTCAATTCAAGTGCCTGCTGAAGTCATAAAAAGAAAATGTCATGATTTTTAATGGATGTTATGAACAAATACAGCTTGTTCTTCCCTTCCAATCCATAACATCTGGAGACATTAGATCAGAATGACCCTCACCTCAGTCCTTCCCCCCCCCCCAGCTGGTGCACTATGAGGCTGGGTACGTGGTGTGTTTGATCCTGGCTGTACTTTACCTGCTGCTCGTCCCCATCCCTGGAGCTGTTCTGGCTTGGCGTTGTTTCCGTGGCAACAAGGCAGAGACAGATACCCAGTGGTCAAAGCCAGTGTCCAGCTTTCATCAGGACGTCGGCGTGGCAACTGGAATAAGTCTCACCACGCTTTTACTCCTGTGAGAAAGCCTTGCACAGACGGACACACACAAACACTTTGCACAAACACTTTAGCACAAACACACAAATAGTTCTTCCTAGTTGACAAATAGGGTTTTCCATTTGTGTGTATGTGGGTGTTTGTACAGGGTAGCAGTTGTTCTGGCCTTCACAGTCAACAGTAAAGTGCGTGGAAACATGAAGCCAAGTCTGACTCAGATAGACGTCAGTCTGAGAACAGTGGAGGAATCTCTGAAATCTATTCCCCAGGTTTGGCCTTTTATAAAAGGAAATAAGCTACATGTACAGTATTTGCTCAATCTAAAAAAAGCAAACATTTATAACATTTGAGATGTTGGCAAAGGACAAAACAAGGTATCCTCTCACATTCTTTTTCAGAAAATACAAGTCGTCAGGGAACAATATTCTATTCCCAAAGCAGAAATCTCAACGGCTATCTATGGTAACCAATTAAAGGCTTTAGTTTAGAGCTCAAGGTTCCTGTGAGTGAAATCATTTTCTGCTGAACGAATGCTTTGCTTTCAGGTGCAAATATCTCCATTGGTGAAAGCGTGATCTCATCTGTCATTGGTGATTTCAACAAAGCTCTCAGTGTCCTGTCTGTTTCTGTGGAAGGTATGTTCTTTGTCTAACTTGTCAAACACAGTGCAGATAAAAGGTCCCAATGTGGAAAACAAGATGCATGCATGACGGACAATGTTGTCTTGCTTCACATGTGTCTTTTCAGGGACAGGGCGTGCTACTGCTTTGTCCTCTGGAAGAATGCTTGCTATGATCACAAATGTGATCTACATTTTTCCTCCACCTTTTATAATTATGTACAGTCATTTAGCAGACACTCTTATCCAGAGCGGCTTACAGTAAGTACAGGGACTTTCCCCCCTGAGGCAAGTAGGGTGAAGTGCCTTGCCCAAGGACACGACGTCATGTTGGCACGGCCGGGATTCAGAATCGGAATTGGTTTTTATTTACCATGCAAGTTACACAAACACGGAATTTACTGTGGCAGGATGGAGCAAACAAAGAACATATATACGGGACTTTAATATACATTATATAATACAATATATAATATTTACCGGAAATTATAATTAGGCAATAGCTATACATGGATAGGAGTATATAAAAAACATAAAAGTATAAAGTATAAAAAAACGTAATTGTAAAAGTATAAAGTACATGGGTAAGAATGGATATATACTATGGGCAGGGTGGGGTGGGGGGGTATGTACACAGTAGATTACTCAGAACCTGCAACCTTCAGATTCCCTAACCACTCAGCCACCTGACTCCTGTAGCCAGTTCTAGATGTTCCAACATTCCACTGCTGTTTCACATGTCTAGAAGTTGGATGTGAATCTTTGCATGGCACTTTATCTCTCCTGGCTGTCTGACGACATTTCTGCTTATCGCACCCCCAGAGGCCATCAGCAGCATGGACAACCTACAGACAGTCCGCAGCACTAAACTGACCTTACAGGCCAGACAGAGAGGCCTGCAGAGGGAGCTGCGAGACCTCCAGATCAGGCTGGACACTCTAAAGAGCTGCCCTGGCTGTGATGTTCCAGACCCCAGCAGCCTGGAGACACAGGCTGACTACATGCTGGTAAAATACCATCTGGATCCACAGGTTTAGATTGTCCGTTGGAAACCAGTCCAATCACATTTCCTGATACCCAGAGGCGATAAACTGGTTTTAACTTTTGGGGTAGCAATTCGATTTACATTTTCTAAAGAGTAGATCCTTCGGAGACACAAAAATGTGCACATGGTGTACATTTTACTTAAAAGCACTTATTGACACTAGAGTCTTCCTTGCATATTATTAAAATTCAAATGACTCAGCTATTGTGTGATTACATTGAAATTTTGTGAGAGACCAATCCTATTTTCCCAGGAACCCCCCACTAGGATTTCCACCCATGATGAAACCATCTGTAATGTTCAGGATGATATTGTTATTGATTGTGTATGAGTAACTATGTTGTTTGTCATGGTAGATACCCAGAATAGAGGACTTACTGTATAAAATGCCCCCTGCATCTGACCTTGAAGGCCTGGTCAGAAAGGTAAAGTAAAACCCCTGTTTTGAGCACATGTGATCATGCTGACTGGTTCAAACTGAAGTGTGATCCTGCCTGGTGTGTCTTCCAGGTGAATGACAGCTTCAGCAGGATTCCCCAGCTGTTCTCAGACCAGATAGCCCCAACTATGACAGGTCAGAGCGCTGGACACACAGACAGAAGCTGCTACATGTCTTGATCATGCTGTTTTAAACTAGCTCTAGAAGTCATGTGACTGTAACATACCTCCATGTCTGTCTGTCTGTCTGTCTGTCTGTCTGTCTGTGTGTCTGTCTGTCTGTCTGTCTGTCTGTCTGTCTGGTCTCTGTCTGTCTGTCTGTCTGTCTGTCTGGTCTCTGTCTGTCTGTCTGTCTGGTCTCTGTCTGTCTGTCTGGTCTCTGTCTGTCTGTCTGTCTGGTCTCTGTCTGTCTGTCTGTCTGTCTGTCTGTCTGTCTGTCTGTGTGTCTGTCTGTCTGGTCTCTGTCTGTCTCTCTGTTGAACCTCAGCTCTCCTGATGGAGCTCAACAGAAGCCAGCAGCCTCTGAACCCCAGCAGCTTCCCCTCCCTGCAGCCTCTAACAGAGGGAGTTTCAGAGCTGAGGGCTGCAGTGAGACGTTCCTCTGGATCTCTGGACTACTATGAATACATCCGGTAACATCTCTGTGTCCAGCTGAGGGCAGTGCAGCTGCTGACGGACATTGTTGGTGCCCTGAGCAGATCACCTTTATGATGCTCCCACACCTGGAGAAAAAGGGCCTAATAATTCTATAGCTAGATATAAAAATATCAACATTGTAATTATTATGACTATGATGGTGTTCATTAGGCCATTTTGGGGGCCCCTCAGCACTTGGTGTCCTATGCACAGTGTTTGATGCGCATGGTGGGAGTGGCGACAATGGTTGAGGGTTCAAACTATTTTCCAGGAATTTGTTTCGATCAACGTGATCAATACTGATACCATAAATGTTTAAAACACTGACATCTTGTAGTGTGTTTGTGTCTGTGTAAGTGGATTATTACTTGGTTTTATTTAGAAGGTCCTATGGAACATCACCTTGAATTTAGTCGACCTACGGGATATATCTAATAAGAAACATAGCTGCATCTTTTTAAAGTCATCCTATCTCCTCCTCTGCTGTTTCAGAGGGTTTCTAGTAGAGTCATGTGAGTCATTGTTCTGTGTCTCCCCCTGCAGGTGGGCAGTGGCAGTGACATTCTGCACTGTAATGCTGGTGGTGGTGCTTCTGATGGGGGCTGCTGTATGTCTGGGCCTGCCTGTCCTCTTCAACCCAACCATCTCCAACACTGCCTGTCTGAAACACTGTGCAGTCAGCCTCTTCAGAGTGTAGGTATCACCTACCCACCTCTCTACCTTCTCTCTGGTGGCTCCTTCCATCACCATACCTGCCAATGCACAACCCTGTCACATCTTGGAAGCTAAGCAGGTGAGGCCCTGGTTAGTACTTGGATGAGAGACCACCGGAATACCAGCTGCCAGAGTGGAACAACTAGAGGAAATGTTGTTGTGTCCTTAGACAAGACACTTCCCCCACATTACCTAGGATGAAAGTGGGGAGCAAATGATCAGTGGTGGTCAGATCATCCAGGGCAGCTGTAGCTACAATAGTAGCTTACCACCACTGAGTGTGGAGTGAAAGAGTAATGCAAAAATGGTAATATAAGTAGTATGTATTATTATTATTATTATTATTATTATACTTCACACGCTAAACGAAGACCAATTTATTTCTTCTATTTCTCTGAATTCTTCCATCTGTTTTCCCACAGTGCTGTAGTGCTGAGCCTGGTCTTCTCCTGGCTCTTTGTCATTCTGGTGTTTGTCATGTTGTTCTTGGGAGGGAACATTCATGTTCTGGGCTGTCAGAGCTGGACCAATGGACACCTGTTAAAGGTGAAGGACCAATCTGAGTGGGACGCTACTAAACAACACCGTCTATAATCAAAGTGGTGGAGGCTGTTCTCAGATATTACGTCTGATGTCAATGACCAGACAATTAACGTTAAACAAAGCATAATAAACAGGGTTTGTCCACTAACTTTAATTTCATATAGTTCCTAGATCACGAGGATCTTTTTAAAAGCTTCAACTCCAGCAGACTCTCTAATGCTTCCCAGATCAACACCAGCAGCATCTACCAGTGAGCTGTCTCAGTCCTCTCACAACTATTTACTCATAAGATGCAGTCAGCCAGTGTATGCTTGTATTATAACAACACATTGGGCCATTTGATTGAAATTAAACTCCTAGCTTATTGTTTGACGTCTCCTCGCTTCAGAGGCTGCGAGAGAGGGGAGTCGTTGTTCTACAGCATGAACATGGATCACTTCTTTGACCTTGAGGACTTCTTGAATTCCACCAAGGTGACATTCGTCATCTTGCAAACCTGCATTTGGACATCGTCTCATTATTGACTTTAAATTGTTCGTGCTAAGTGCCTCTTCTTCTTACATTTGTGGACGTTCTTAGTATTTCACAGGATTCAGGAACGCTGCTTTAAACATGTCCGTCAACATGAAGAACTTAAAGCTGATCCCTGACAAAGGGAAGCAAGGATTAGTGGCCTTCAGTCAGATTGGGTTAGAAGACTTCGACTATGACAACCTGCTGCTGCTGGTATTAATGGCTAAAATGACTAAAAATGGCTAAACGCAAATGTAAATGGTATTAATCTGAAGGACTGAATGTTTCCATGCTCTCCATCATGTCAGTGGATGTCAAACATCTGCCATTCATCTCTGTCCCTTTCGCAGCTGAGACAGCCAGTCGTTAAAAGAGATCTTGCTGCTTTAGCCGCCGAACTGGAAGAGAAGGCCGCGCTTCCTGTATGTATCTGAAGGTGTTGGATGTTGGAATAAAAGCAGTGAACCGTGGATTGTCACTTTCAACGTATCCTGAATGTGTCTCATCAGGCTAACGCAGAGATAGAAGAAGATTTAAGACATGAGGCAGCTGGGAGCAGAGATCTGGACATGACTGTGAAGCAGCAGAGGACTGATGCAGTGAGTTGACCAGAGTGAAATGGAAATAGTGAATTTGAGCCTCGTGTTGTTTTTAACACAGATCCTTCTGTCGCAGGGAAACATGAGCAGAAGTGTCAACATCTTGAGGAATATCAGCAGAACCTACAAGGTATGTTTCAAGTATAATGGTGGGTGTGTGTGTGTCTGTGTGTCTGTATCTGTGTGTGTGTCTTTGTGTGTGTGAGAGAGAGAGAGAGATAGGGAGAGAGAGAGAGAGAGAGAGAGAGAGGTTGTATAATTCTCCATGTTGCATGTCTTCCTCTAACATTAGGACAATGTGAACGAAACCTTGGAAAGTTTCAATAAATCAGAAGTTGCCCTGAACACCAACATTCCTCTCATCGTGTCAAACGTAAGACAGAAATGACCTACTTAACACAGCAATTCTGAACACCACTAGTAGGTTAACAACACTAAGGTATTTGGTCTACTTCTTCCACAATAAGACCCAGCTCTCTGTACCTCTCACTGGCAGGTGTCTAAGTGTATCTTAGAGAGAAGTGAATCTCATCTGCATCGCTACCTGCACTGGGCTCATGATGTGGTAAGTTTATACCTAGAACCACTGAACCATGTGGAATAACTAGAACGTCACATGTTATCTAACTAATCATGACAGCTTTTCAGCTCTGTTTAGTCATTGTATCACAAGAACACCAACAGTCATATACAATTGTATAACATATTTCTTTGTTTCTTCATTTCTGGTCATTTTGAATGGTTATGTAGTCTATGGTATGCTCTATCCTGTATATGTGGGGGGTCAGATGGCTCAGCAGGTTAAGGCGTTGGCCTCATGATCGGAAGGTTGTGAGATCTATCCCCGGCTGTGCCTATATGATGTTGTGTCCTTGGGCAAGGCACTTCACCCTACTTGCCTCAGGGAAAATGTCCCTGTACTTTCTGTAAGTCGCTTTGGATAAAAGCGTCTGCTAAATGAATAAATGTAAATATAGCAAGCAAATGCAAGCTCTGTATGTCTCTTCCAAGATCTTGAACGATGTCCTGGGTTGTCGCTGGCTTGCTGTGTCTTTGGACAACATGTACACGGCAGTATGTGTGGATGTAGTAGATCCATGGGTAAGTGACATGTCTGCAAACCAAGGAACCAGGCCTGACTCCCCTTAACTCCCTTTGGGTGTGCTAAATGCATATAACTGAATACATTACAAATCTATTACTTTCTGGTGTGGGGTCATGAAAATACGCCACTGAAAATGAGAATGTTTTTCAGTCAGACTTTAGACTTGGGTTTGAAGTTTCTGTTCAACACCACTTGTTCTGTATTTCTTCAGAATGCATTTTGGCTGTGTTTGGGTTGGTGCTGTGCTTTCCTGGTCCCTGGGATGATTTTCAGTCTCTGCGTAGACAGACGCTTGAGGCCCCGCCCACCATCATGTGCTGGGTAAGCCTCCACTATCAGAGACGTCAGGATGAATGACAGCCAGCAGCATCAATGATCAACTAATGCATTTTATTCTGTCAACAACTGAATTAAACGAATTGTTCATTATTGAGGGTTTCACTCTGTTTTTGACATTTATTTTCTGTGTATAAATATTTACAGTAAGGACACATTCACCTTGCCAGTGAAGAGCGAAGAGAAGACCAAATCCAACACTTATTTGACCCTCAAAGAAATCCATGACTTGAACATCTGTTACAAGAAAAATGCTGTTGAAAACACTTAAATTACTTTTTCATTTATGGATTTTTTTAATGAACATAAATATGTGCATCTGCCCTGTGAAAGTCTAATGAAAAATGTTATCCTCATGAGTACGTCTATGTTTGGTCTTTGTCAGTCATTTTTGCATGTTCTTTAGGCTTAGATTTGTGAAAATGTGTTTGTTTTGCCACCTGGGTTCGAATATTGGATGGTGCACAGGTTTAATGAACTGCTTAACACATTACATGGCTGATTCCAATACTACTGTTAAGTTCCAGTGAATCAGACCATCCACAAATACAAGTGAAATGTTTCATGCTTGCAATAAAGAATCTTTTAAGAATGAAGACCCCACACTGCTGCTGCTGTCAGCCTCACACTGTTGCTGTCAGTCCCACACTGCCCCCCCAGTGTGCAGCAGCAGCAGTGTGCAGCAGCAGTGTGGGGCTGGAAGCAGCAGTGTGCAGCAGCAGCAGCAGTGTGGGGCTGGAAGCAGCAGTGTGCAGCAGCAGCAGCAGCAGTGTGGGGCTGGCAGCAGCAGTGTGCAGCAGCAGTGTGCAGCAGCAGCAGTGTGGGGCTGGCAGCAGCAGTGTGCAGCAGCAGTGTGCAGCAGCAGTGTGGGGCTGGAAGCAGCAGTGTGCAGCAGCAGTGTGAGGCTGGCAGCAGCAGTGTGCAGCAGCAGCAGTGTGCAGCAGCAGTGTGCAGCAGCAGTGTGCAGCAGCAGTGTGCAGCAGCAGTGTGGGGCTGGAAGCAGCAGTGTGCAGCAGCAGTGTGCAGCAGCAGCAGTGTGGGGCTGGAAGCAGCAGTGTGGGGCTGGCAGCAGCAGTGTGGGGCTGGAAGCAGCAGTGTGGGGCTGGCAGCAGCAGTGTGGGGCTGGCAGCAGCAGTGTGGGGCTGGCAGCAGCAGTGTGGGGCTGGCAGCAGCAGTGTGCAGCAGCAGCGTGGCTCCATGTGATGATGCTTCCCTCTAACTCTCCGCCATCTTTCAGCTTCCCATTGTTCATCACGGCAGCAGCCGACACTAGCCGCTCAGCTTGCTAACGTCGAGCACATTGGCTTGTCGGTGGCATTGTTGTCACCTTCGACCATTTCTTTCGTAGCCAACGACGACGAAACACATAGTTTAACAAAGAAACACCACAAACCAGAAACACCACAAACCAGACACTGAAACATGATGATGGACGATGAGCAGCCCAAGACCCTGTAAGTAAAGCTAGGCTAGGCTAGCTAGCATGTGACGGGAGCATTGTTAGCGGGTCTGCCTGTACTATCAGCTCTTTCACCATGTTGTAACATCTGATAGTTTATTTTCTCCTAAAGTTATATACTCTTTCATTTAAAAGTGTGATTAATACTCCATGTTTTGTCAATCACACAGAAGCGTAGCTAGTTAGATAACACTAGCTAGCTGAAGTTAGCAGACTAGCAAGGCTATCCTGGACACAGACTTTGGTCTTAAGAAACACGAGTAATATAATTATATTATAATATTATAATAATATACATCTTAAATCGCCTCTCAGCCTTTTAAAATGGAATATTCCTCAACTAGGCCCAGTTAGTTCAGCAGACTGATACCTTTCGTTTGTAGTTGCTAACTGTGTTGGGTGAGTTAGTGATAGAACAGTGTGGATTCATTGTGTGTGTGTGTGTGTGTGTGTGTGTGTGTGTGTGTGTGTGTGTGTGTGTGTGTGTGTGTGTGTGTGTGTGTGTGTGTGTGTGTGTGTGTGTGTGTGTGTGTGTGTGTGTGTGTGTGTGTGTGTGTGTGTGTGTGTGTGTGTGTGTGACCGACCAGGGGTGCAGTACAGGAGCCACAGGAGCCACGTCAGTGTTCAGCTACTGATCTGAGGACAGTGTTCAGCTGGTGATCTGAGGACAGTGTTCAGCTACTGATCTGAGGACAGTGTTCAGCTGGTGATCTGAGGACAGTGTTCAGCTGGTGATCTGAGGACAGTGTTCAGCTGGTGATCTGAGGACAGTGTTCAGCTACTGATCTGAGGACAGTGTTCAGCTACTGATCTGAGGACAGTGTTCAGCTAGTGATCTGAGGACAGTGTTCAGCTACTGATCTGAGGACAGTGTTCAGCTGGTGATCTGAGGACAGTGTTCAGCTACTGATCTGAGGACAGTGTTCAGCTACTGATCTGAGGACAGTGTTCAGCTACTGATCTGAGGACAGTGTTCAGCTGGTGATCTGAGGACAGTGTTCAGCTACTGATCTGAGGACAGTGTTCAGCTAGTGATCTGAGGACAGTGTTCAGCTGGTGATCTGAGGACAGTGTTCAGCTACTGATCTGAGGACAGTGTTCAGCTGGTGATCTGAGGACAGTGTTCAGCTGGTGATCTGAGGACAGTGTTCAGCTACTGATCTGAGGACAGTGTTCAGCTACTGATCTGAGGACAGTGTTCAGCTACTGATCTGAGGACAGTGTTCAGCTAGTGATCTGCTCAGGACAGTGTTCAGCTAGCTAACCAAGTGCCCTACTAATACCTCCCTAAGTATAAGTATAAGGCTGATCACAAGTGTGCTATAGCAAGTGTCCATCTAGCTTGATATTGTAGTCGACAACAAATATGGATTAAAGTACTAATGTCAGTATGCCTAGCTGGTTCAGACGCCTGCAGGTCTCCTCATGTCTGTCTGGGTCCTGATGCTTGGTTAGCTGGTTCAGATGCCTGCAGGCCTCCTCATGTCTGTCTGGGTCCTGATGCTTGGTTAGCTGGTTCAGATGCCTGCAGGCCTCCTCATGTCTGTCTGGGTCCTGATGCTTGGTTAGCTGGTTCAGATGCCTGCAGGCCTCCTCATGTCTGTCTGGGTCCTGATGCTTGGTTAGCTGGTTCAGATGCCTGCAGGTCTCCTCATGTCTGTCTGGGTCCTGATGCTTGGTTAGCTGGTTCAGATGCCGGCAGGTCTCCTCATGTGTCTCCCTCTCTGCTCTAGATATGTGGGGAACCTGTCCAGGGACGTCACTGAGCCTCTGATCCTCCAGGTTTTCACACAGATTGGACCCTGTAAGAGCTGCAAGATGATCGTTGACGTGAGTTTCACTCTCCTCTGCATGGGCATGTTGTGTGTGTGTGTGTTTGGATTTACATTTACATGTATTCATTTAGCAGATGCTTTTATCCCAAAGTGACTTCCAAGAGAGAGCTTTACAAAAGAGCATCAGCCACTGATCATAACAAGATAGACCTCAAACATTGCAGGTAGTCAGTCTATGAAACATACATCGAGTGAAACCAAACAAGTGCCAAAGGGAAGAGCCACAAGAGCATTCAGTTAAACTAGTTACAATTACATGGCATGCATCTCAAACGGGCAATAGTGCACCTGGAGGAGAGCAAGTAATAATAATAACAACAACATACCTCACAGCGAGTACAAGAATTAGAAATCAGTTAGAGCTGGCCAGCAAGAGCAACAAGTCCCTCAATAAGCATCACTGTGATCCTGGGACATTCTAACATCAGGTCCCAACACCTGGTACATGTTAACAAGGACTTCACTGGATGTGTGTCAGTATGAATCCTTCCACAGGTGTTGTATCTGCATGTGAGACGTGGTCATGCTTGTGTTTCAGCAGACGGCGGGGAACGACCCGTACTGCTTTGTGGAGTTCTATGAACACAGGCATGCAGCCGCCTCCTTAGCTGCCATGAACGGGCGTAAAATAATGGGTAAGGTAAGCTATCGTATCTAAAGGGTGAGTGGGGCAGGGTGGGCTGTGGGGGAGGGGAGTCTGACATGTCTGAGGAACACACTAGGTGACATCACTGTGGTGACATCACTCTGGTGACATCACTCTGGTGACATCACTGTGGTGACATCACTCTGGCGAGATCACTGTGGTGACATCACACTGGTGACATCACTCTGGTGACATCACTGTGGTGACATCACTCTGGTGACATCACTGTGGGACATCACTGTGGTGACATCACTGTGGTGACATCACTCTGGTGACATCACTCTGGCGAGATCACTGTGGTGACATCACTCTGGTGACATCACTCTGGTGACATCACTCTGGTGACATCACTGTGGTGATGATCATTAAGGCCCATGTTTTCTTGGACTGTCTACTTATATTGTCTTGTCACCATGTTGGTAGCTTTTCAAATGTCCTATTTACTCGTTACACTTTACTAGCTAGTGTTTTTAACTCATATCAGTTCTGTGAACATGTTAATGAGTCTCAACTGACTCACTCTCTAAATGTACTAACTATGAATCGTATTTAAAAACACACTTCACCTGCCTCGCTCTGTCCTCCCTCTACCCAGGAGGTGAAGGTCAACTGGGCCACCACACCAACCAGCCAGAAGAAAGACACCAGCAGTAAGTGTGTCACACACTGGGGGGGGGCTGCTGTCTCAGAGGGGCTGCTGTCTCAGAGGGGCTGCTGTCTGAGGGGGGCTGCTGTCTCAGGGGGGCTGCTGTCTCGGGGGGGCTGCTGTCTCAGAGGGGCTGCTGTCTCAGGGGGGCTGCTGTCTCAGGGGGGCTGCTGTCTCAGGGGGGGCTGCTGTCTCAGGGGGGCTGCTGTCTCAGGGGGGCTGCTGGGGGGGGCTGCTGTCTCAGGGGGGCTGCTGTCTCAGGGGGGCTGCTGGGGGGGGCTGCTGTCTCAGAGGGGCTGCTGTCTCAGGGGGGCTGCTGTCTCAGGGGGGCTGCTGTCTGAGGGGGGCTGCTGTCTCAGGGGGGCTGCTGTCTCAGGGGGGCTGCTGTCTGAGGGGGGCTGCTGTCTCAGGGGGGCTGCTGTCTGAGGGGGGCTGCTGTCTCAGGGGGGGCTGCTGTCTGAGGGGGGGCTGCTGTCTCAGGGGGGCTGCTGTCTCAGAGAGGCTGCTGTCTCAGAGAGGCTGCTGTCTCAGGGGGGGCTGCTGTCTCCTGTCTTTAGTCACGGTCATGTCTCTCCCTCCTCCAGATCATTTCCACGTGTTTGTTGGTGACCTCAGCCCAGAAATCACCACAGACGATGTCAAAGCAGCGTTTGGGCCGTTTGGGAGGATATCGTAAGTGCACCTCGTCAGCATCATGTGTTGGGAAGTGTTCAGCTGTGTTACAGACTGGACTGAACACTCTCTCCACTGTCTTTCTCCACAGGGATGCTCGCGTGGTCAAAGACATGGCCACTGGCAAGTCCAAGGGATATGGATTTGTGTCTTTCTTCAACAAGTGGGTGAGTACTGTCCTGATCATGTTCCTGGTGGGGATAGACCAGTGTGTGTCACGATGATGGTGTGTGTGTGTCACGATGATGGTGTGTGTGTCGTGATGACAGTGTGTGTGTGTCGTCATGACAGTGTGTGTGTGTCGTCATGACAGTGTGTGTGTGTCGTGATGACAGTGTGTGTGTGTCGTGATGACAGTGTGTGTGTCGTCATGACAGTGTGTGTGTTGTGATGACAGTGTGTGTTGTGTTGACAGTGTGTGTCGTGATGACAGTGTGTGTTGTGTTGACAGTGTGTGTGTGTCGTGATGACAGTGTGTGTGTGTTGTGTTGACAGTGTGTGTTGTGTTGACAGTGTGTGTTGTGATGACAGTGTGTGTTGTGTTGACAGTGTGTGTGTGTCGTGATGACAGTGTGTGTTGTGATGACAGTGTGTGTTGTGTTGACAGTGTGTGTGTGATGACAGTGTGTGTTGTGTTGACAGTGTGTGTGTGTCGTGATGACAGTGTGTGTTGTGATGACAGTGTGTGTTGTGTTGACAGTGTGTGTTGTGTTGACAGTGTGTGTGTGATGACAGTGTGTGTTGTGTTGACAGTGTTGATTGTTTCCCGCAGGATGCTGAGAATGCTATTCAGCAGATGGGGGGCCAGTGGCTGGGGGGCCGACAGATCCGGACTAACTGGGCCACCAGGAAACCCCCCGCTCCTAAAGCCACCTACGAGAGTGAGCACTGGTCTTTATAATCACATGATCATGGAGGGGGCGGAGCCATTATCCTCCAGATCCACATGTTCTGACGCTACCCCAACACTACCCCAACACTACCCCAACACTACACCAACACTACCCCAACACTACCCCAACACTACACCAACACTACCCCAACACTACACCAACACTACCCCAACACTACACCAACACTACCCCAACACTACCCCAACACTACACCAACACTACCCCAACACTACGCCGACACTACGCCAACACTACACCAACACTACCCCAACACTACCCCAACACTACCCCAACACTACCCCAACACTACACCAACACTACACCAACACTACACTAACACTACACCAACACTACACCAACACTACCCCAACACTACACCAACACTACACCAACACTACCCCAACACTACCCCAACACTACACCAACACTACCCCAACACTACACCAACACTACGCCAACACTACGCCAACACTACGCCAACACTACTTCCGATCATGAGGCCAACGCCTTAACCATTGAGCCAAATGACCCCCCCCCCCCTTTGACACTTCCCACAATGCTTCATTTTCTGTCTACCTGCAATGTTTGAGGGTTTTCTTGTTGTTATGATCAGTGACCGATGCTCTTTTGTAACGCGCTCTCTTGGAAGTCGCTCTGGATGAAAGCGCCTGCTAAATGGAAATCCCCCTCATGTTTGTCCTTCTTCACAGACAACACCAAACAGCTGTCCTTCGATGAGGTGGTCAGCCAGTCCAGCCCCAGTAACTGCACGGTGTACTGTGGTGGGGTCAGCTCTGGTCTGACAGGTCAGTAACCCCCCCCCCCCCCCCCCCCCCCCCCCCCACCCTGAGATCATGACCCCCCCCCCCCCCCCCTCCCTCCCTCACTTCCCCCTCCCGCTTTCTCTTGCAGAGCAACTGAT
The DNA here is from genome assembly GCA_030340665.1 of Neosalanx taihuensis. Classification (NCBI taxonomy): domain Eukaryota; kingdom Metazoa; phylum Chordata; class Actinopteri; order Osmeriformes; family Salangidae; genus Neosalanx; species Neosalanx taihuensis. The sequence continues at coordinate 818,484 of CM059309.1, forward strand.
GCGACAGACCTTCTCCCCGTTCGGACAAATCATGGAAGTGCGGGTTTTCCCAGACAAGGGCTATTCGTTTGTGAGGTCCGTTTGATTCGACACAAGAGGGCGCACCATCTGTAGGGTTTGGGGGAGCTGGCTGACCCTCTCTCTCTCCGTTCTCTCTCGTCCAGGTTCAACTCTCATGAAGGAGCCGCCCACGCCATCGTGTCCGTGAACGGGACCTCGATAGAGGGTCACATGGTCAAGTGCTACTGGGGCAAGGAGACCCCGGACATGATCAGCCCCATGCAGACCCAGGTGCAGGTCCCCCAGGTATGGAGCCCCCCCAGACCCCCCCAGTCTAATTCAGATATGATCCATGTTCTCAGCAGTCCTGACTCTCCCTCCCACTCCCCTCTCCCTTCTCCCTTCTCCCCTATAGCAGAACAAAGTGGGCTTTGCAGCCGCCCAGCCCTACGGCCAGTGGGGTCAGTGGTATGGCAGCGCCCAGCAGATCGGCCAGTACGTGCCCAATGGGTGGCAGGTGCCCACCTACGGTGTGTACGGGCAAGCCTGGAACCAGCAGGGATTTAAGTAAGTATCCAGGTGGGACTGAGAGGGACTGAGAGGACTGAGAGGACTGAGAGGACTGAGAGGGACTGAGAGGACTGAGAGGACTGAGAGGACTGAGAGGACTGAGAGGGACTGAGAGGGACTGAGAGGGACTGAGAGGACTGAGAGGACTGAGAGGGACTGAGAGGACTGAGAGGACTGAGAGGACTGAGAGGGACTGAGAGGGACTGAGAGGACTGAGAGGGACTGAGAGGACTGAGAGGACTGAGAGGACTGAGAGGGACTGAGAGGACTGAGAGGACTGAGAGAGACTGAGAGGACTGAGAGGACTGAGAGGACTGAGAGGACTGAGAGGGACTGAGAGGGACTGAGAGGGACTGAGAGGACTGAGAGGACTGAGAGAGACTGAGAGGACTGAGAGGACTGAGAGGACTGAGAGGGACTGAGAGGACTGAGAGGGACTGAGAGGACTGAGAGGACTGAGAGGGACTGAGAGGACTGAGAGGGACTGAGAGGACTGAGAGGGACTGAGAGGGACTGAGAGGGACTGAGAGGACTGAGAGGGACTGAGAGGGACTGACTGAGAGGGACTGAGAGGGACTGAGAGAGACTGAGAGGACTGAGAGGACTGAGAGGGACTGAGAGGACTGAGAGGGACTGAGAGGGACTGAGAGGACTGAGAGGGACTGAGAGAGACTGAGAGGACTGAGAGAGACTGAGAGGACTGAGAGGACTGAGAGGGACTGAGAGGGACTGGAGGACTGAGAGGACTGAGAGGGACTGAGAGGACTGAGAGGACTGAGAGGACTGAGAGGACTGAGAGGACTGAGAGGACTGAGAGGACTGAGAGGGACTGAGAGAGACTGAGAGGACTGAGAGGGACTGAGAGGACTGAGAGGACTGAGAGGACTGAGAGGGACTGAGAGGGACTGGAGGACTGAGAGGGACTGAGAGGACTGAGAGGACTGAGAGGGACTGAGAGGACTGAGAGGGACTGAGAGGACTGAGAGGGACTGAGAGGACTGAGAGGGACTGAGAGGGACTGAGAGGGACTGAGAGGACTGAGAGGGACTGGAGGACTGAGAGGGACTGAGAGGGACTGACTGAGAGGGACTGAGAGGGACTGAGAGGGACTGAGAGGACTGAGAGGGACTGAGAGGACTGAGAGGACTTCTCTAACCAGCCGGTGTGTCTCTTTGTGTGCAGCCACTTACCTGCCAGTGCAGGCTGGACGGGGGTCGGGGCCCTCAGTAACGGTGGGGTCCTGGAGGCCGCACAGGGACTGAACGGGAGCATGCTAGCGAGTCAGCCCAGCATGGGAGCTACAGGATACCCCACCCACTGATGCAGGGGCAGGAGCCCTGGTCCAGCTCACTGGACGCTGCCGCACACACACACACACACACACACACATACACTCACACACGTGTCGGACAACCTCTCCATTTATGGCAAACTTGAGACTCGTTGGTACATGAATGAGGAGGTGAAATGGACTTCTGAAACAGACGACTAGGATAAGGGGGGGATGGGGGTTGGGGGGGAGGTGGGGGCGGGGTGGGGGGGGGGGGTGTTAAGGTGAGGTCGTACCCACACAGGTATTACTCTCTTGTGGTAGACAGACTACATGGACGGAGAGGTAGACCGTTTTTAAGTTAAAAGTGTGAATGAATATTAAACTGTAAAGTAGATACTTTTGGGGATTTGAGCCTTTTGTTTACAATGACTCAACTGCTATCATTTTCCTTTACGAATTGCCAATGCTGTTTTTTTTGTGTTTTTTTTTACGAGAATCTTTTAAGTTTGAAGCAATGAATCATGTGTAGTCATCAATCAGGTCTGACACAGTCATTAGAGTTGTGACCCTCCTCTCTCCCAGTTTAAAATTCCAACCAGTTTCAGGGATCGACGCCCCTGCTTTGCCCCCGTATTGAAACAGTTTTTCTCTCGTCATTCTACTAATTTGAGGGGCTTTTTTTTGTTGCATTCCACTGTTTCCCAGTCACATCACGTTTCTCCCCCTGGTGTAAATAAGCCTTTTCAAAATGTATAAAGTCAAAAGTCAAGAGAGTTGGAGCGTGCTGGATTTCTTTGGACTTGTGTTTGGTTTTGACAGGTCAGCAGCAGCTTGTGAGTAGAGACCCTGTCTCACCTGGGTCCATGATGGGGCTGCCTCAGTGCAGTGCTTGGGTACTACCATGCAGAGAATAAACAGCACTGCTCTACAGTGTGTGTGTGTGTGTGTGTGGGGGGGGGGGGGGGGATAAAAAAAGAGTTGTACAATTAAGTAATATTGTGCATAAAATGTAATTTCTCATGTTTGTTTTTCTTTTTTAAACAAATATAAGACTTGACGCAAGACTTGATCAGAAATCTTCGCACTATTGTCCTTTTATGTCAGGGAAATGGGAGGCATGTTGCGTTGCCTTACAGCTGATTGGTTCAAACTGAAACTACGATCTAGGCAGTGTGGCGTGCCTACATGGCGAGGCGTGACCCCCCCCCCCACTGGACTTGATCACGTTTCTGCTAATATAATCAATGTCTTCTTGCTTTGTTCAATAAAACCTGCTAAAGCGCTTGAACAGGCTCTGTTTTGACCCCTCCTGTTTGAAGGGGCGTGTCCATGTTTCCTGGTAGTGAACCTGCATGGACGTGTCGTTCTGTACTCTGGATGACTCAGATCTGGATGACTGATAGTCAGGTGGCTCAGTGGTTAAGGTGTTGGCCTCATGCTCGGAAGGTTGTGAATTTGATTCCTGGCTGTGGCTACATGATGTTGTTTCTTTGGGCAAGGCACTTCACCCTACTTGCTTCAGGGAGAATGCTGCTGTACTTGCTGTAAGTTGCTTTGGGTAAAAGCGTCTGATAAATGAATAAATGTCGCTCATATTGTGCTGCACCAAAGGCTTGTCACCAGGGATTGACCATAACAACATATTTCAAGAAAATCTTTCTTTGCATCATCCTGCGACAGGTAATTCTGTGTTTGAGCAACTTTCAGGGTGAATAAAAAAACGATTCTGATTCTGAACCACATTGTAAGAGGACTCCAGCAATGAGACGGAAGTCAGGTACAGATCCCAGTACTGTTCATAAACGTCTGCCTTCTACCTCTAATGATCTCCTGACTGCTGTGGCTGCTGTGACTGCTGGGGCTGCTGTGACTGCTGGGGCTGCAGTGGCTGCTGCGACTGCTGCGGCTGCTGGGGCTGCTGTGGCTGCAGTGGCTGCAGTGGCTGCTGTGACTGCTGTGGCTGCTGTGACTGCTGTGGCTGCTGTGACTGCTGGGGCTGCTGTGGCTGCTGGGCTGCAGTGGCTGCTGTGACTGCTGTGGCTGCAGTGGCTGCTGTGACTGCTGTGGCTGCAGTGACTGCTGTGGCTGCTGTGACTGCAGTGGCTGCAGGGTCTCTCCTCATGTTCCCCCCAGACGCTGTGATTGGGAGGCGTTCCTTGGCTGCCAGAGTATATTTGGCACCGTTGTGACTCAGAGTGTTTCTGATATTTAACAGGAACACTGATGCTCCTCCCACGATTTCTGCACCAAATGTGTCATTTGGGGTCTGTGAGTCTGGTGGCCATTTGGTTCAACATGGATTGACAAATGCAATAGTTGTTTTCTCTCTCTCTCCTCTCTCTCTGTCTCTCTCTCTGTCTCTCTCTCCCCCTCTCTGTCTCTGTCTCTCTCTCTGTCTCTCTCTCGCTCTCTGTCTCTCTCTGGCCCTCTCTGTCTCGGTCTCCCCCCTCCCCCCCCTCTCTCTCTCTCCCTCTGTTTTCAAAGTGTACACATATTTTTACAAAGTGATATATACAGATCTGCGTGTGTGTGTGTGTCTGTGTGTGTGTGTGTGTGTGTGTCTGTGTGTGTGTGTGTGTGTGTGTGTGTGTGTGTGTGTGTGTGTGTGTGTGTGTGTGAGGCAGGGTGACCGTGACCACCCTACACAGATCCCTAACATAAACACAAACACATTTGGGATCAATACCTGAAGTGACCTCTAGGTGTCACCCTGGATCTCCTGTGAGCAGATCTGCTTCTGTTGGGCTCCTGATCTGTCCATGGATCAACACAGCTGTCAATCAAATCAACATGTATTTGCCCTTTTTACAAGCGATGTAAAAATACGGGAGTCAGGTGGCTCAGCGGGTTAAGGTGTTGCCAGGTTAAGGCATTGGCTTCTTGATCAGGAGGTTGTGAGTTTAATTCCTGGCTATGGCAATGTGATGTTGAGTCCTTGGGCAAGGCACTTCACCCTACTTGTCTCAGGGAGAATGTCCCTGTACTAAAAGCGTCTGTTAAATTACTATTTATTTCATGTCATTAAGGGCTTCACATAGACCTGCCCCCTCAACCAACCCTGAAGGTCCTGACATGCTTTACCCTCAGTGTTTGACTCCACGCCACCATAAATCACTATACAGTAGAAGTATAAATAGCAACAACAATAACATCGATATTATTGAATGAAATGTATTGTAACCCTTGGGCCTGTTGGTTCCTCCATAAGAGTATTGAGGTCTTCCAGTATGTCACTGTCAGCAATTAAAGCACCTGATTCTTGTAGGTATGAAAGGTGAGGCCAATTTTGTCATATCTAGTAGCTAGAGGTCAAAATGTCTTTGAATAGACAAACAAACACTGATAAATAGGACAGAAAGCACAGAATAAATGTGTTTAACTCGGTTAATCGAACTATGAAAGCAGTACTTTGTGTGTGTGCACGGTGTGTGACTTTGACTGTGTCTATCTTCAGGAACCAGGCACTGCATGAAGTAGAAAGTCTCCAGATATTCTTGTGACTTCTCTACAGATGGTGTTATCCTGACAGTGACAAGAGCCTGCTGGTGCCCTGACAGAGGCATGACACAGAACCCGGTACACGAGGCAGAGGGACCGGGGGTTGGACCAGCGTTACTGCAGGTTCTAAGTGGTTCATGCAGCCCTGTTGTACAGATGGTGTGTGATTCCACATGAATCCATTCATCGTTACTCCAACACTGACTCAAGTCTGCTGCACCGCTTCTTACCACACCGACCCCACGCGTGGAGATTTGAGCCGTGACGGTGCCCTGATGGGCAAATATGACGATCAATAGTTCTGATGACATCAGCGTTATCTCTGACGGAGAAGAGTAGGACGAGAGAGATAGAGGGGGAGAGAGAGAGAGAGAGAGAGAGAGAGAGAGGGAGGGGGAGAGAGACAGAGAGAGCGAGAGGAGAGAGAGAGGGGGAGAGAGAGAACACTAAAGAGAGATAGAGAGAGAGGGGGGAGAGGAGAGAGAACACTAGAGAGAGATAGAGAGAGAGGGGGGAGAGAGAGAGAGATAGAGGGGGAGAGAGAGAGAGAGAGAGAGAGAGAGGGAGGGGAGAGAGACAGAGAGACAGAGAGACAGAGCGAGAGGAGAGAGAGAGGGGAGAGAGCGAGAGAGCGAGAGGAGAGAGAGAGGGGGGAGAGAGAGAACACTAAAGAGAGATAGAGAGAGAGGGGGGAGAGGAGAGAGAACACTAGAGAGAGATAGAGAGAGAGGGGAGAGAGAGAGAGAGAGAGAGAGAGAGAGAGAGAGAGAGAGAGAGAGAGAGAGAGAGGAGAGAGAACACTAGAGAGAGATAGAGAGAGAGGGGAGAGAGAGAGAGAGAGAGAGAGAGAGAGAGAGAGAGAGAGAGAGAGAGAGAGAGAGGAGAGAGAGAACACTAGAGAGAGATAATGCCAGAGAGGCTGAGAGGGGGCGTTATTTCAGCTGGGGAGGGTGTTTATTAGACCAGCCAGTTTCCCCCCCGGGGTGGATCTACCTTCCCAGCGAACATCAGTGATCCGGGATCCTGCCGCAGAACGCAGCCTCCTCTCCCAGCAGACGGTCCTCCAGGAACCCTGAACCCTGCTGGATGTTCTCCCCCCTGCGGTGCGACACACAGCCTTCCTAGTGGAAATGCGGCAGCTCTGAATAGCAGCAGAAGCAGCCTGTCATTTAGACGGGAAATCGTAGATCCATTTCAGCCTAGGATCGGCTCTCCTCGCCGGTTAGGGATCTACGGACGGAATCCGTTTTGAGTAGCTTGTTTTGAATTTGTCAGTAAAATGGGGTAAGTGCAGTGTTTAGTTATATTTGATTACATTTCCGTTATTCCCTCTGATTGAATAACAATGCAGCACGTTTTACTGGGCAACTATCACAATCAGACAGGACAATGTATGACTGCTCATAATGTTTACTATGAGGGGTGTGTGTGTGTGTGTGTGTGTGTGTGTGTGTGTGTGTGTGTGTGTGTGTGTGTGTGGGTGGGTTTGTGTGTGGGTGTCTAGGTGTGTGCGTGTATGTGAGAGAGAGTAGGTTTGTGTGTGAGTGGGTATGTGGGTGTTTGTGTGTGTGTGTGTGTGTGTGTGTGTGTGTGTGTGTGTGTGTGTGAGGGAGAAAGAGACAAGGTTCACTGTCTTGATCCTGCGTGAGGGCCTGTGCTGTACATTATTGTATTGTTATCCAACACACACACAAGTGCACAGATAAACACACACACACACACACACACACACACACACACACACATACTGTGATGCACACACTGAACACACTCTACTGTAGCAGAACATCCCAAACTGGAGAACATCACATTGAAGTGTAGAACACCCACCTCTCATAGTATAGATCACCCACCTCTCATAGTATAGATCACCCACCTCTCATAGTATAGATCACCCACCTCTCATAGTGTAGATCACCCACCTCTCATAGTATAGATCACCCACCTCTCATAGTATAGATCACCCACCTCTCATAGTGTAGATCACCCACCTCTCATAGTATAGATCACCCACCTCTCATAGTATAGATCACCCACCTCTCATAGTATAGATCACCCACCTCTCATAGTATAGATCACCCACCTCTCATAGTATAGATCACCCACCTCTCATAGTGTAGATCACCCACCTCTCATAGTATAGATCACCCACCTCTCATAGTATAGAACACCCACCTCTCATAGTATAGATCACCCACCTCTCATAGTGTAGAACACCCACCTCTCATAGTGTAGAACACCCACCTCTCACCCACCTCTCATAGTGTAGAACACCCACCTCTCATAGTGTAGAACACCCACCTCTCACCCACCTCTCATAGTGTAGAACACCCACCTCTCATAGTGTAGAACACCCACCTCTCATAGTGTAGAACACCCACCTCTCACCCACCTCTCATAGTGTAGAACACCCACCTCTCACCCACCTCTCATAGTGTAGAACACCCACCTCTCATAGTGTAGAACACCCACCTCTCACCCACCTCTCATAGTGTAGAACACCCACCTCTCATAGTGTAGAACACCCACCTCTCATAGTGTAGAACACCCACCTCTCATAGTGTAGAACACCCACCTCTCATAGTGTAGAACACCCACCTCTCACCCACCTCTCATAGTGTAGAACACCCACCTCTCACCCACCTCTCATAGTGTAGAACACCCACCTCTCATAGTGTAGAACACCCACCTCTCATAGTGTAGAACACCCACCTCTCATAGTGTAGAACACCCACCTCTCACCCACCTCTCATAGTGTAGAACACCCACCTCTCATAGTGTAGAACACCCACCTCTCATAGTGTAGAACACCCACCTCTCACCCACCTCTCATAGTATAGAACACCCACCTCTCACCCACCTCTCATAGTGTAGAACACCCACCTCTCACCCACCTCTCATAGTGTAGAACACCCACCTCTCACCCACCTCTCATAGTGTAGAACACCCACCTCTCACCCACCTCTCATAGTATAGAACACCCACCTCTCACCCACCTCTCATAGTGTAGAACACCCACCTCTCATAGTATAGAACACCCACCTCTCACCCACCTCTCATAGTATAGAACACCCACCTCTCACCCACCTCTCATAGTGTAGAACACCCACCTCTCACCCACCTCTCATAGTATAGAACACCCACCTCTCACCCACCTCTCATAGTATAGAACACCCACCTCTCATAGTATAGAACACCCACCTCTCACCCACCTCTCATAGTGTAGAACACCCACCTCTCACCCACCTCTCATAGTGTAGAACACCCACCTCTCACCCACCTCTCATAGTGTAGAACACCCACCTCTCATACTCATGTTCTTCCCCTCTCACCCACTGTCTTTCTCTCTTTCGTTCTCCATAAATCTTTCTACTCACCCCATTTTCGCTCTTTTTCCCTCCCCATCCACTATCGACCGCTCCTCCTCTCCTCTCCTCTCCTGTCATCTGTCTCTCATCCCCACCAGTCGCCTCCTCAGACCCCCCCCCCACCCCACTCTCTTATGTAATTTTAAAAATCAACTTATTTTAACTGAGTTGGTTGGCATCAAGAACATGTAACATGTGAGTGTGTACGCACGTCTGTTTGTGTGAGTCCATGTGTGTGTGTGTGTGTGTGTGTGTGTAGGGGGGGGCAGATTCCCACTAGGAGCAATACTGCCAACCGTCATGACATAGAGTGGAGTCATATTTCATAACTATTCTTACAGAGCCCTCCCACCACCCATACACTCTCTCTCTATATAGCTCTCATTCTCTATCACTCTCTCTATCTCACTCTCTCTCACTCTCTTCTTCTATCTCTCTCTCTCTCTCTCTCTCTCTCTCTCTCTCTCTCTCTCTCTCTCTCTCTCTCTCTCTCTCTCTCTCTCACTCTCTCTCAACAAATGTGGCACATGGTCATCCTATACTGCAAAAAGGGAATACATTTACATTTATCAGACGCTTTTATCCAAAGCGACTTACAGTAAGTACAGGGACATCTTTCCCTGAGGCAAGTAGGGTGAAGTGCCTTGCCCAAGGACACAACATCATATAGCCACAGCCGGGGATCAATCTCACAACCTTCCGATCATGAGGCCAACGCCTTAACCATTGAGCCATCTGACGCCATTATCTTTAACCAAGATTAGACTGTCAGACACCAATGTCTTAGGTTCCAGAGCCTTCTTCATGGTGCTGGACTGTGGTGCTGGACTGTGGTGCTGGAATGTGGTGCTGGACTGTGGTGCTGGACTGTGGTGCTGGACTGTGGTGCTGGACTGTGGTGCTGGAATGTGGTGTTGGACTGTGGTGCTGGACTGTGGTGCTGGAATGTGGTGCTGGACTGTGGTGCTGGACTGTGGTGCTGGACTGTGGTGCTGTGGTGCTGGACTGTGGTGCTGGAATGTGGTGCTGGACTGTGGTGCTGGAATGTGGTGCTGGACTGTGGTGCTGGACTGTGGTGCTGGACTGTGGTGCTGGACTGTGGTGCTGTGGTGCTGGACTGTGGTGCTGGACTGTGGTGCTGGACTGTGGTGCTGTGGTGCTGGACTGTGGTGCTGTGGTGCTGGACTGTGGTGCTGGACTGTGGTGCTGGACTGTGGTGCTGTGGTGCTGGACTGTGGTGCTGGACTGTGGTGCTGGACTGTGGTGCTGGACTGTGGTGCTGGACTGTGGTGCTGGACTGTGGTGCTGGACTGTGGTGCTGGACTGTGGTGCTGGACTCTGGTGCTGGACTGTGGTGCTGTGGTGCTGGAATGTGGTGCTGGACTGTGGTGCTGGACTGTGGTGCTGGACTGTGGTGCTGGACTGTGGTGCTGGACTGTGGTGCTGTGGTGCTGGACTGTGGTGCTGGACTGTGGTGCTGGACTGTGGTGCTGGACTGTGGTGCTGGACTGTGGTGCTGGACTGTGGTGCTGGACTGTGGTGCTGTGGTGCTGGACTGTGGTGCTGGACTGTGGTGCTGGACTGTGGTGCTGGACTGTGGTGCTGGACTGTGGTGCTGTGGTGCTGGAATGTGGTGCTGGACTGTGGTGCTGTGGTGCTGGACTGTGGTGCTGGACTGTGGTGCTGGACTGTGGTGCTGTGGTGCTGGAATGTGGTGCTGGACTGTGGTGCTGGACTGTGGTGCTGGACTGTGGTGCTGTGGTGCTGGACTGTGGTGCTGGACTGTGGTGCTGTGGTGCTGGACTGTGGTGCTGGACTGTGGTGCTGGACTGTGGTGCTGGACTGTGGTGCTGTGGTGCTGGACTGTGGTGCTGGACTGTGGTGCTGGACTGTGGTGCTGGACTGTGGTGCTGGACTGTGGTGCTGTGGTGCTGGACTGTGGTGCTGGACTGTGGTGCTGGACTGTGGTGCTGGACTGTGGTGCTGTGGTGCTGGACTGTGGTGCTGGACTGTGGTGCTGGACTGTGGTGCTGGACTGTGGTGCTGGACTGTGGTGCTGGACTGTGGTGCTGTGGTGCTGGACTGTGGTGCTGGACTGTGGTGCTGGACTGTGGTGCTGGACTGTGGTGCTGGGCCTTGGTATGGCTAGTTGGCTCAATGAGTTCTCGTTTTGTAGAGTTTACTGTGTGGGTGGAGAAAGTGTCCTTGTGCACAGTAAATTGCGAGGTTGTGGTTCATTTATAACCAGGGGTGTTCATTGTTGTTTAGTGAGATCCTGCATCAATATGATGAAGTAGTTCTTCTGTCCAGAGTGTTCTGACAGGTAGGTCCAGTTTGGTGTCCACAATAACAGCCCAGCGGCCCAGGATCCTTGCCCGCCGTGTACTGGAACAGGGTTCGATTCCCGACCGATGCGTTTGCACATGAGTGCGCCTGCAAGTTCCCCACAGGGGGAATAATAAGGGATCTTTCTTTCTAACTACAATCCTTCAAGATTTTGTCTTTCTGTCTCTCAACCACACACACTCGGTATGAATGCTGGGTTCTGTATGATGTGTGTGCTTTATTAGTTAATGTAGTACTGCTTTATTATAGTTCTAAATGATCTCTCTCTCTCTCTCTCACTCTCTCTCTCTCTCTCTCTCACTCTCTCTCTCTCTCTCTCTCTCTCTCCTCTCTCTCTCTCTCTCTCTCTCTCTCTCTCTCTCTCGCCCTCTCTCTCTCTCTCTATCTCTCTCTGAATTAAATAAGAGCAGTTCTCCCCTGGCTAAATTCTTTTGAATGAATTAAAGCGCATCAGAGAGAGGAGAATGAGTTCAAGGGAAAGATTATGTTCACCTCGATTAGATTAGAACTTTGTCCCCGAGGGGAAACTTTCACAGAACCTAAGAAGTCCCCAATGAAATGTACATCAAAGTATCCAGAAAAAAACGATGTTACATACACAGCATTCGCAGTATTTCCCCCAAAAGAAAGTGCAAATATCTATTTGTATCTCTCCCAAGATGCAATGCCTACAAGAACAGACCTGACAGACCTTGTAGATTGTGCAAGTCATTGTCCAATCTCATGCTGTTACTGAAGTTCTCGTGTTCTCAGTCAGGATGTGGTGTAGTTAGTTGATGTTGTTATCCAGTAGTTTGGCCACCATTCACCTCTCTGTCACCTCTCTGATGGGCTGGTCCCTGAAACAGAGACTGTCCTCCACATCAATGAGTTCAGTCCCATCCAATCTACTGTTCTGCTGCTGGTTTCCACAGCAGACTACTGCATAGAAGACAACACCAGCCACAAGCATGGACCTGCTAACTTCAAAAGACCTGAGCCCCCTCAGAAAGTAGGCTCTGACCCTTACAGTAGACTCTGACCCTTACAGTAGACTCTGACCCTTACAGTAGACTCTGACCCCTACAGTAGACTCTGACCCCTACAGTAGACTCTGACCCTTACAGTAGACTCTGACCCCTACAGTAGACTCTGACCCCTACAGTAGACTCTGACCCTTACAGTAGACTCTGACCCCTACAGTAGACTCTGACCCTTACAGTAGACTCTGACCCTTACAGTAGACTCTGACCCCTACAGTAGACTCTGACCCTTACAGTAGACTCTGACCCTTACAGTAGACTCTGACCCTTACAGTAGGCTCTGACCCCTACAGTAGACTCTGACCCTTACAGTAGACTCTGACCCTTACAGTAGACTCTGACCCTTACAGTAGGCTCTGACCCCTACAGTAGACTCTGACCCTTACAGTAGACTCTGACCCTTACAGTAGACTCTGACCCCTACAGTAGACTCTGACCCTTACAGTAGACTCTGACCCTTACAGTAGGCTCTGACCCCTACAGTACATGTTCTGGAAGTTACCAGATCCATTCATGTTTATTGTCCAGGTATCGAACACAGTGTAGTCACTAGCTACAGTTAATCAGGTTAATTAGTTCACACACCAACTCACATCGGTCCTCAGGCTTGTTGGCGTGCTGTGTCGTGTTTATTTCCATCAGTCTGTCCGTCCAGGGTCGTCAATAATGCCCTTGAGGGGGGGGCTGAGTTGTGAGACCATGTGTTGGAGCTCAGGTGGGATTCTGGGAGACAAAAGGACAAGGCAGAGGATCCAGGACCCCTGGAGAGGACGAGAGGAAACCCTGTTTACCTGTCCTGGAATCCTCTCTTTCTCCCCTTCATACCCCTCCTTCCTTCCTCCCTCCTTCCTCCTCTTTTTCTCCTCCTCCTACCCCTCGTTCCCTCCCTCCTTCATCCCTCCCTCCCTCCCTCCCTCCCTCCCTCCCTCCCTCCCTCCCTCCCTCCCTCCCTCCCTCCCTCCCTCCCTCCCTCCCTCCCTCCCTCCCTCCCTCCCTCCTCCTCCCTCTTGTCTTTGCCTCTCTTAGTATTCATGATGCCTTACATTAGGACCACACTCTGCATTCAAATATCTCCCCCCCCCCCCCATGTCAAAGTCAACCCTCCACCCTTGGTTCCTCCCCCCTCCCTCCTCCTCCATGCTGTTCATGCAGGTTAGAATGCTAGCTAGCCGCTATTTAGCAGATGAAGATGTTAGCCAGATGATGGCTATTGCTGATTTCTAAACTCCAGGATCAACTCCACTAATCTCAGCTCAGCTACGTGCGCTGAACACTGACACATGATCTAGATTAGGACTAGGGCGGCAATTTAAGGGTTCCAGAGTCTTATGCCATGGGCTTAATCATGCGTTTAGACACAGACACCCACATAAGAATACGCACATACAGACACACACATGGTCCAGACAACCACACACACACACACACACACACACACACACACACACACACACACAGTCCTGGGCCCAGTAGACAGGGTGAGTTGTTGATGAATTGAATTCAGGCAGCAGGTCTTTCTAAGTGGCTTTAGTGTGATCCAGCCACAATCATTTCTGATTCACTCCCTTCTCCTCCTCTGTGTTTCCACGCTGTCTCCCTCCCCTCCCCCTTTCTATCCCCCCCCCCTCAGCATCAACCCCCCCCCTCCCTTCCCTCCCTCCCTCCCTCTGACTTATCGACCATACAGGAGAGTTCTTGCTAGCGGATTAGAATATTCATTTATATAGGGAGGCTTTGATGTCCCCTGCCCCCCTCTCCCCCCACCCCCACCCCCATCTTCAGTGCAGTGTAAGTGTTCACTCTGCTTCTCTCTGCTCCTCTCTGCTCCTCTCTGCTTCTCTCTGCTCCTCTCTGCTTCTCTCTGCTTCTCTCTGCTCCTCTCTGCTCCTCTCTGCTTCTCTCTGCTCCTTCCTGCTCCTCTCTGCTCCTCCCTGCTTCTCTCTGCTCCTCTCTGCTCCTCCCTGCTCCTCTCTGCTTCTCTCTGCTCCTCTCTGCTCCTCTCTGCTTCTCTCTGCTCCTCTCTGCTCCTCTCTGCTTCTCTCTGCTTCTCCCTGCTCCTCCCTGCTCCTCTCTGCTCCTCTCTGCTCCTCACCAGCTTTCAACAGCCCACCGTATGTAGGGGGAGGGGTGGTGGTGGGGTGTGTGTGTGTGTGTGTGGGGGGGGGGGGCTCTGACCTGGCAAACAGGTTTCAATGTTGTCACACTCAATAACTGGATTGATAAGCAAATACACACAATACACATGGACATGCACACAACAAACACCCATACTACACATGCACAAACACACACACTGCACATGCACACACTACAAGCACACACACTACACATGCACGCAGGTGCACACACCGCAAAAAACACATACCACTCAAGCACACACACACTACACATGCATACTCTTGCTGTACTACTTGTTTTAGCTCATGTTAGTAAAGGACCACATTTAGCATTTTATCAAGGACGGTACCTGCTGGATCTGTGTGTGTGAGGGTGGGATGGGGGGGTGGGCAAGGGGGGGGGGGCAAGGGGGTGGGCAAGGGGGGGGGGTTTAAGCCTTGGGGTTGTGTTTTAACTTAGTGTGCCCTCATCTCTATATATAGCCTGCAGGACCCTCCCTCTCTGTCCTCCCTCACCCTCTCCAACTAGACCCCACATTCCTGGAGCTGCACTACCTTACACAGCTTGAACCCAGGAGAGGGGAGCAGGCGTGATCAGAGGGACAGGAGAGAGAGACAGCCTGGGAGACAGGAGAGAGAGACACAGCCTGGGAGACAAGAGAGAGACAGCCTGGGAGAGAGAGACACAGCCTGGGAGACAGGAGAGAGAGACACAGCCTGGGAGACAAGAGAGAGACAGCCTGGGAGAGAGAGACACAGCCTGGGAGACAAGAGAGAGACAGCCTGGGAGAGAGAGACACAGCCTGGGAGACAGGAGAGAGAGACACAGCCTGGGAGACAAGAGAGAGACAGCCTGGGAGAGAGAGACACAGCCTGGGAGACAAGAGAGAGACAGCCTGGGAGACAAGAGAGACAGCCTGGGAGACAAGAGAGACACAGCCTGGGAGACAGGAGAGAGACAGCCTGGGAGAGGAGAGAGAGCCAGCCTGGGAGAGAGAGACACAGCCTGGGAGACAAGAGAGAGACAGCCTGGGAGAGAGACACAGCCTGGGAGAGAAGAGAGAGACAGCCTGGGAGAGAGAGACACAGCCTGGGAGACAAAAGAGAGACAGCCTGGGAGAGAGAGACACAGCCTGGGAGACAGGAGAGAGAGACACAGCCTGGGAGACAAGAGAGAGACAGCCTGGGAGAGAGACAGCCTGGGAGACAAGAGAGAGACAGCCTGGGAGACAAGAGAGAGACAGCCTGGGAGAGAGACACAGCCTGGGAGAGAAGAGAGAGAGACACAGCCTGGGAGAGAAGAGAGAGAGACACAGCCTGGGAGAGAAATACAAGTGTTTGAGAAAGCAGAGACAAGAGAGAGAGAGAATCATGTAGAGTTCAAGGCTTATTTAAAAAGTGTTATTTTTAGTACTGTCAAGTGTGTGTTCTAGGCAGGCGTGCAGTGAGAGAGTGTGTGGTTGTTTGTGTGGCTGGCTGTGTGTGTGTGTGTACCGTCAGTTCTAAGTTCATGGACACTAGCTGTGACTTGATAGACAGTGAGCGTTAGACCACGCCCTCTTTCCCCCTTAATGATGGATGCTGGGAGCAGTGAGCTGGTGCTGAAGTTGCCGGGGCGACCTCCCTCTGTGGGCGCGGGCAGCGGCGTGATGGGGGGGTTTGGACAGGCGGTGGTCCTTAAACACAAAGAGGTTCACCACTTCTTCCTGGTTCCCTTCAGGGAACAGCCGATATTCAGCACGCGAGCACACGTCTTCCAGATCGACCCGAGCACCAAGAGGAACTGGATGCCCTCCAGCAAACACGCCGTCACCGTGTCCTACTTCTACGACAGCACCCGGAACGTCTACCGGATCATCAGCCTGGACGGCACCAAGGTACGCTGAGGCCTGTCTGCTGCACTGCTGTCCTCCTGCTGCTCTGGGCAGAGACGAATCAAACAGACCTTAAGAGATACTGAACATGTTGACAGCAGCAGGCTGGACAACAGTGGTTTATCATGTCTAGTGCTGCATGAGTTGAACTGGATATGTTAATAAGTAAAAGCAGAGGAATACGAGGGCCGCTGTCCTGAAGGTTCTAGATGTTTCCCTGCTCCAGCACACCTGATTCTAATGTAGAGTCATTATGAGGCTTCCACAGAGCTTGATAACGACCCATTCATTAGAATCAGGTGTGCTGGAGCAGGGAAACATCTAGAACCTTCAGGACAGCGGCCCTCGTGGACCGGAATTGCCCACCCCTGGTCTAGACGGTGTGTGTGTGTGTGTGTGTGTGTGTGTGTGTGTGTGTGTGTGTGTGTGTGTGTGTGTGAGAGAGAGAGAGAGGAGGAGGTGGAGGAAAGAGGAGAAGGAGGAAGAGCACTGAGGAGAGGGGGGCAGTGACGGACAGGGAAACTTAAGACCGACCTCTCTCACACACACACTCTCACACACACATTCTCGCACACACACACTCTCACACACACACACACACACTCTCACACACATACACCCCCCCCCCCCAGCCCTATCGTCAGAGTTGCAGCTGAGGTGCAGCAGAATGAGGCCGTCCCTACTGCTGTGCTCTCATCAACAGAGAGGCCATGGTGATTATTCTGTCACTGATTATATGTCTGTTCATCAATACCATGACACAAGTTCTAACACAACACACTCGCATATCCTCTCTCTCTCGCTCTCACACACGCACACACACATACAAACTTTATCACACACACACGCAAACACACCCGCTCACGCACACAAAGTCACACAATCAGAACCAGGCGACAGTTCAGTGACTGCTCCATAACAATCCAAAAAAAGAATAGCCAATCAAATGTTTGTGAAATGTTATTATTTTATTTATTGCTGACACACATTTTGGAAAAAAACTGTCTCACATCCTAACCCAGTTCATGAAACTGTACAGCCAAAGCTCAAAATGCTTCATGTGAAATGAAGCTCTGCATTCAAAACCACTGAAACAGAAGAGCATTTGCATCAAATCGGCTCCACACTTCATATTGACAGAAATCCAGTGTGTGTTGGGTACAGGTCAGTGATAATGTGTGTTGGATACAGGTCAGTGATAATGTGTGTTGGGTACAGGTCAGTGATAATGTGTGTTGGGTACAGGTCAGTGATAATGTGTGTTGGGTACAGGTCAGTGATAATGTGTGTTGGGTACAGGTCAGTGATAGGGTAATGTGTGTTGGGTACAGGTCAGTGATAGGGTAATGTGTGTTGGGTACAGGTCAGTGATAGGGTAATGTGTGTTGGGTACAGGTCAGTGATAGGGTAATGTGTGTTGGGTACAGGTCAGTGATAATGTGTGTTGGGTACAGGTCAGTGATAGGGTAATGTGTGTTGGGTACAGGTCAGTGATAGGGTAATGTGTGTTGGGTACAGGTCAGTGATAATGTGTGTTGGGTACAGGTCAGTGATAATGTGTGTTGGGTACAGGTCAGTGATAATGTGTGTTGGGTACAGGTCAGTGATAGGGTAATGTGTGTTGGGTACAGGTCAGTGATAGTGTAATGTGTGTTGGGTACAGGTCAGTGATAGGGTAATGTGTGTTGGGTACAGGTCACTTATGGTGTTTGAACAAAGTACTGTAAGTAAGCTATTTCATGATACCTGTTCCTTATGTAGAGAACTGTGCCACGATAGATTGTTGAAGTTAAAGCTCTCTCTTGTAAGTCACTTTGGATAAAAGCGTCTGCTAAATGAATAAATGTGAGTGAAGTTTACAGAAATATGACTGCAGCACACTGTGTGTTCACAGCACAGTCAGTATACAGCACAGTTGTGTGAACTAGATTTTGTGCTGTCAAAATACACCAAAAAAACAGAGTAAAAACCTTTTTTTTAAGCTTGTCTTGCCTTCTCTCTCTCACTCTTCCTCCCACTGTCCCTCTTCCTGTGGCAGCAGTGTAGTATTAAAGTATTCCCCTGTCTTTTTAGAACGCTTATATCCTGATTTAGGAATCAGTCAGCTTCCTGTGTGTTGTGTAGAGAACTGAGTGCTGTGTGTTTGCTGTGATGAATTGTAAATTGGGTTCAAATCAGAACATTTATTTACACTTTTGGAGACTTGAGAGGGTTTTTGCTCTCTGAATGTCACTTTACCGTAAATAATTGTGTTTTATGTGTCATTTTAGCGTGTTAGAAACTGGAATAACTGTAAGAGTGGTTGTGACTGTACTCATGGTATTCCAGTGTAATGAGCATTAGTATGTGTGTGTACACTCAGGGATTAGTGTTAATGTTTGTTTGTGTGTGTGTGTGTGTATGTGTGTGTGTATGTGTGCGTGCTTGTGTGTGTGTGTGTGCGCGTGTATGTGTGTGTGTGCATGTGTGTGTGTGTGTGCGTGTGCGTGTGTGTGTGTGCATGTATGTCTGTGTGTGTGTGTGTGTGTATGTTTGCTCCTCCAGGCCATCATCAACAGCACCATCAGTCCCAACATGACGTTCACTAAGACCTCTCAGAAGTTTGGGCAGTGGGCCGACAGCAGAGCTAACACAGTGTACGGACTGGGCTTCGCTACTGAACACCACCTAGCTAAGGTACACCTCTCTGACCTCATCTGTCTGCCTGCCTGTCTGTCTGTCTATCTGTCTCTCTGTCTGTCTGTGTATCTGTCTGTCAGTCTATCTGTCTCTGTCTGTGTATCTGTGTATCTGCCTGTCTATCTGTCGGTCTGTCTGTCTGTCTGTCCAACTGTCTGTCTGTCTATCTGTCTGTCTATCTATATAGCTATCTGTTTGTCTGTCTGTACGTCTGTCCGTCCGTCTGTCTGTCTATCTGTCTATCTGTTAAACAGGCAGACAGACAGGCAGGTGGGCTGGTAAAGAGACACTAGGTAAACAGCATGAGGACTGTGTTCATCCTGCCTGCTTCTCAAGCCTGGCACTTCCTGCTTATTACAGTAACACAGCATACTCAGGGTGTGTGTGTGAGTGTGTGTGTGTGTTACTGTAAGTGTGTAGGAGAGAATGTGTGTGTATGTGTGTGTTGTTGTCACTCTTTGTGACCTACATAGCTCACATTACCACTGATGTATTATGGGATGGGACCCTCATTCCAGTATTCTACCAGTCACTTCCAGCAACCACCTTGCCTTAGCACTAACCAGCTATGGAGCACTGTGTACCTACATGTGTGTGTTGGTGTGCCTGTGTGTGTGTGTTTGTGTGTGCCTGTGTGTGTGTCATGTTGGGATTAAAGAGCCTAGTTGACTCCCAACAAACAAACACTTTGTTCTGAAGCTGCCATGTGACCTGACTTGACCCTTGACCTCTCTGTCCCTCTCCAGTTTGCAGAGAAGTTTGCAGAGTACAAGGAGGCAGCACGTCTAGCCAAGGAGAAGAGTCTGGATGGAAAGATGGAGCTGGCAACATCACCCTCCCAGGTACCTGTCTGCCTGCCTGCCTGCCTGCCTGCCTGCCTGCCTGTCTGTCTGTCTGTCTGTCTGTCTGTCAGCCTGTCTGTCTGTCTTCTTGACTGTATGTCTGTCTCTCTGTCTGTCTATCTGTCTTATTGACTGTCTGTCTGTCTTCTTGACTGTCTGTCTGTCTTCTTGACTGTCTGTTTGTCTTCTTGACTGTCTGTCTGCTGTCCTGCTGGTTTGTGTTTCTGTGTTTTACATGTTTATGGTCTGGGTTGACCTCTTCCTGTCTACCTTTGACCTCTAGGAGTCTCCTGTTGACCTTTCGTCACCTCTGACCCCTGTTACCCCACCTACCATGGAAAATATTAACGGCACAGATGACCTCTGTGACATCACACCGCCCTCGGAGCCACGCCCAGAACCTTCACAAAATGCACTGGCGTTTGCACACAGGTAATATACACACACACACAAACAGAGACAGACGCACACTCAGAAACACACACGCGCATACACACACTGAACCAGCATGATTTGATGCTTCAGATGCTTCTCTGTCACCTGGTTCTCTCTCTCTCTCTCTCTCTCTCTTAATCTGGCTCCTCCCTCTTTCTCCTAACTCTGGTTCTATCTTGGGTTTTGTTTTCCCAGGGGCCAGTGCAAGGCCTTTCAACTGTGCTCTTTCTGACCGTGCTGCTCACCAACTAACACAGTTAGCACTGCTGCTAATCTCTCTGACCAGTCTAACACAGTTAGCATGATGCTAACTTGTCTGACCAGTCGAACACAGTTAGCATGATGCTAACCTGTCTGACCAGTCTAACACAGTTAGCATGATGCTAACCTGTCTGACCAGTCTAACACAGTTAGCATGATGCTAACCTGTCTGACCAGTCTAACACAGTTAGCATGATGCTAACCTGTCTGACTAGTCTAACACAGTTAGCATGATGCTAACCTGTCTGACCAGTCTAACACAGTTAGCACTGTAACATTTTGTACAATAAGCAGGATTTGTTCCTTGTTTATTTTGTTATGTTGACTAGATTGGATGAAGGTTGGATGAAGGATGTGTCAGTGATGATATGATCCAGTTTAATGACAGTTCAACAAGTTAGCATGATACAAGACCTATATTTGTATATCTCTGTGTTAAGGTGCATGAGTGCATTACCTAATATGGTTTAAAAAGGAGTATTTTTGGGTCCAGGTCTAATGTGGTCTGTTAAAGCATCTTAAACCATGTGAACCATCTGCTTCATGTTGAGGAGTGTAGAATACCCAACACACATTGCCCTATCACTGACCTGTACCCAACACACATTACCCTATCACTGACCGGTACCCAACACACATTACCCTATCACTGACCTGTACCCAACACACATTATCACTGACCTGTACCCAACACACATTACCCTATCACTGACCTGTACCCAACACACATTATCACTGACCTGTACCCAACACACATTACCCTATCACTGACCTGTACCCAACACACATTATCACTGACCTGTACCCAACACACATTATCACTGACCTGTACCCAACACACATTATCACTGACCTGTACCCAACACAAATTACCCTATCACTGACCTGTACCCAACACACATTATCACTGACCTGTACCCAACACACATTACCCTATCACTGACCTGTACCCAACACAAATTACCCTTACACTGACCTGTACCCAACACTCATTATCACTGACCTGTACCCAACACACATTACCCTATCACTGACCTGTACCCAACACACATTATCACTGCCCTGTACCCAACACACATTACCCTATCACTGACCTGTACCCAACACACATTATCACTGCCCTGTATCCAACACACATTACCCTATCACTGACCTGTACCCAACACACATTACCCTATCACTGACCTGTACCCAACACACATTACCCTATCACTGACCTGTACCCAACACACATTACCCTATCACTGACCAGTACCCAACACACATTACCCTATCACTGATCTGGACAGACATGTATTATACCTGGATGATGTTTGGTGTGTGAGTATGTGTTGTGAGCATGTGTGGGGTTCTGTGGCCTGCTGTTCAATGCTCCTACAACCTGCAGTTCCTGTACTTCTCACTGCAGGATTATGGAACAGAATCCCATATGTTTTTACTGATACATGTATGATATTAAACTATGTCATTGCGCAGCAGATTTACTGAGTGTGTGATTGTTGTAGTAATTCTCCTCTGCGAGACGGGAAGGTTTTTGCCCTGCAAGGTGTCGAAGCGCCGTTTATGTAACTCTTATACAACGCAGAAGAGTAGGAGGATGAGGGAGAGAGGGAGAGCGTGGGAGCGTGAGGGTGTGTGTTAGTCAGAGAGCGGAGGAGTGCGTTTGGGAGAGAAAAGGGGAGGAGAGAAAGGGAGAGTGTAAGTGTGAGAGAGAAAGCGAGAGAGGGGGGGGGGAGCGGGAAGAGAGTGTTACAGATGGAGAAGGGGGAGGGAGAGAGGGAGGGAGGGAGGACTGAGGACTGCAGTGTGGTAACACACTATGAGTCACTGACTCCTCCGAATGCTGGTAAACAGCAGCAGAGTACTGTGGTTGCCAGATTGTAGTAAGGTTGTGTGTGAGCAGACCTCTTCTGCTGCCTCTCCTTGTTTAGCTGTAACCTGCCCAGTAACTCATCCCTCCAACTGAGGTCAACATCGATTAAACGTGTTCAGAATCTGGCCATGGATTATTGGTTGTTTTTTTTAGCACCTATTATTATGTTTTTTTGTTGTTCTACTCATACCATGTTTGGCACTCTGGTTTGACTGCAGGTGTGTGTGTGTGTCAGTGTGTGTCTCTCTCTGTCTGTGTGTGTGTGTCAGTGTGTGTGTGTCAGTCAGTGTGTGTGTGTGTCAGTCAGTGTGTGTGTGTGTCATTCAGTGTGTGTGTGTGTGTGTGTGTGTCTGTCAGTGTGTGTGTGCAGTGTTCCTCACTGCTTGTAAATCTGCCTATGGAAGTAAAATCAATGCATATGTGGGAGAGATACCTGACCTCTTCAACTCTGTCACACACACACACACGTATACACTTGGACACGTACACACTCCCATACACACACACTCTTGAACACACACACACAGTGCCTTGTGATCTGGCAGCTTAATGGTCCTGGGTTTCTGTGGTATAATACTGAGTGTACCCCCCACCCCTCCCCCACTGTGGTGTAATACTGAGTGTACCCCCACCCCTCCCCCACTGTGGTGTAATACTGAGAGTACCCCCACCCCTCCCCCACTGTGGTGTAATACTGAGTGTACCCCCACCCCTCCCCCACTGTGGTGTAATACTGAGTGTACCCCCACCCCTCCCCCACTGTGGTGTAATACTGAGTGTACCCCCACCCCTCCCCCACTGTGGTGTAATACTGAGTGTACCCCCACCCCTCCCCCACTGTGGTGTAATACTGAGTGTACCCCCACCCCTCCCCCACTGTGGTGTAATACTGAGTGTACCCCCCACCCCTCCCCCACTGTGGTGTAATACTGAGAGTACCCCCACCCCTCCCCCACTGTGGTGTAATACTGAGTGTACCCCCCACCCCTCCCCCACTGTGGTGTAATACTGAGAGTACCCCCCACCCCTCCCCCACTGTGGTGTAATACTGAGTGTACCCCCACCCCTCCCCCACTGTGGTGTAATACTGAGTGTACCCCCACCCCTCCCCCACTGTGGTGTAATACTGAGTGTACCCCCACCCCTCCCCCACTGTGGTGTAATACTGAGTGTACCCCCACCCCTCCCCCACTGTGGTGTAATACTGAGTGTACCCCCACCCCTCCCCCACTGTGGTGTAATACTGAGTGTACCCCCCACCCCTCCCCCACTGTGGTGTAATACTGAGAGTACCCCCACCCCTCCCCCACTGTGGTGTAATACTGAGTGTACCCCCCACCCCTCCCCCACTGTGGTGTAATACTGAGAGTACCCCCCACCCCTCCACCCCATTATCCACTCCCCACAATGACACACATGGAATATCAGAAGCAGACATGTTTTATTGACAATTTCCATAATTAGATACACACATGCTCTCACTCTCTTTCACACACACACTGAAGGTGTGTTAAAGCTCTTACACACAGGCCTCCACACACTCAGTGTGTGGTTGATCCAGCTTCTTCGCAGAGTGATGGGAACTGCTTGGAGAATTCTAGAAGGTTGTCTTCAGCGTGGTTACCTAGTGTGTGTGTGTGTCTGTGTGTGTCTGTGTGTGTGTGTCGCAACACGCATGATAGGGAGGCTTGGCATGAAGAAAGGTGTAGGTGTGTGCTAGGGTGAACAAGCAAAGTCATCGATGATGTCATTCCTAGATCCAGGACGTCATTGTAGAGTAGGTCTCTGTAGTCATGGTGATCCCACACAAACACACTTTAGCTGACAACTCTGCGATGACGCTGAGAGGGAGGAAGACACTCCCCCCACACACGTATTCACACATTTACACACACACACACACACACACACACAGATATGCAAAGACTTACGAATGGAACACTTAGGAATAGTATGGCACTTCACATAATCTAATGTGCTTTAGAACAATCTGTTGGTCCCCATATGGTGACTTGCCGGTGTTGTTGTTGTATCTCTTTCTTTATTTTCACAATTGTTGTGTTATGCATTTATAGTTCTTCCCTTGGCACTTATTGGTTCTCATGATGTATGATTCACGATCTAAAAAACCCACTGTGTTCGGGGTCTATCACGTTGCTATGCTCAATGACTGATGCTCTTTGTAAAAGCTCTCTCTTGTAAGTCGCTTTGGATAAAAGCGTCTGCTAAATGAATAAATGTAATGTAATGTAAATGAATGAGGTGCTCAGTGAAGTAGCAATGTTAGCCCAGTGAAAGATCATCAGTGAAGATCTACAATGACTGGCTGTTGTTTCCTTTACCGGGGTCAACAGTCAGGAAACCTATCAGTCACAGTTGTCCTTCCTGGGATCTGAGAACCATCAGATTAGTCACCAGCTTCTCCCAGCACTCCTGAAACTGGAACCGCTTACACACACACACACACACACACACACACACACACACACACACACACACACACTAAGCCTCCCAGTGCAGGACCATCTATTACTGACATAGTTAACACACCACAAACAGTTCTCTTCACAACTACATAGTTTACATGATTATATCAATCCCAAACAACAGGTCTAACTCTCAGAAGAAAAAAAAGATTTGGCTGACAGAATAAGTCTTTCATCTAACAATAAATAGAAAACTGTTCACTTACCATTCTACCTCTCTCTCCTGTGTCTCTCCATATCTCTCTCTGTGTCTCTCCATATCTCTCTCTGTGTCTCTCCATATCTCTCTCTCTGTGTCTCTCTCTATATCGCTGTCAGTCTTTATCCATTTCTCTAGCCTCTTTCTGCAGCCTTGGTCTTCTCTATGCTCCTTGTCATCATCTTGGTGTTTCTCTCTGTCTAGTGCTGGTGTGGGGATGGAAGGTTTTCTACTCTGATTCCGTGGTGACAGCCTTGCGGTGGGTGTGTGTGTGTGTAGGAAGATGTGTTGTCTCCTGTGACTGCGTCACTCACACACACACACACTCACACACACACAGGCTCACTGACATCCGTTCAGGGTTTGGTTGGGTTGTGTAATAGGCGAGGTGGGAGTGAATTAGATCACCTCAGTGTGTATGAAGTGGGCGTTAAGCTACGGAGGAGAAGCCTTTGAGAGAGGCTGAGAGACTCACTGTTATAGAGCGCCTCGCTATGGAGAAGAGCTTCTGCTGAATGTCTAAAACGCAAAGGCTGCAGATCATCTTGAAAGGAAAACCTGTGCAAGTGTGTATATGAGTGTTTATGGTCGTGTGTGTGTGTGTGTTCACACTCACTCATTCTTTTACCCTCTTTTTCTTTCAGTCTATCTCTCCCCCCCCCCCCCTCTCTATCTGTCCCTCTCTCTTCTCTGTGTGTTTGAGATCAGACCCGGGTTATAATCTCAGATTAGGTCCAGAGTGCAGACAGATGCTCAGACTGCTCAGTGGGTTTCTCATGGTCTAATGTAATCGTATTTGTGGTATTTTCTCTCTCCTCCTCTCCTCTCCACCACACTTTCTTCCTCTCTCTCCCTTTCTCCCCCCCCTCTCCCTTCCCCCCACCCTCTCTCCTACTCTCTCCCTCCCCCTCTCTCCCTTCCACCCTCTTATCTCCCTCCCCCTATCTCCCTTTCGCAATCTCTCTCCCTCCCTCTCACTCCGTCCCCCTTTCTCTCTCCCTCCCCCTCTCCCTCCCCCTCTCTCTCTTCCTCCCTCTCCTTTCCCATGGTCCCTCACCCCCCCCTCAGCCCCACCATGACCAAGCACTGGGAGGCGGAGCTGGAGGCGCTGAAGGGGAACAACGCCAAGCTGACGGCTGCCCTGCTGGAGTCCACAGCCAATGTGAAGCAGTGGAAGCAGCAGCTGTCAGCCTATCAGGAGGAGGCTGAGAGGCTGCACAAGAGGGTGAGGTGTGGGGGGAGGGGGGAGAGGAAGCTGAGAGGCTGCACAAGAGGGTGAGGAGGGGGGGGGGAGGGGGGGAGGCTGAGAGGCTGCACAAGCGGGTGAGGAGGGGGGGAGAAACAGATGGACGGTGGGTGAGGAGGGGTGAGGAGGGGTGAGGAGGGGTGACGGGGGAACAAGAGGGAGAGGATGGGTTGAAGAGGGTGATGTAAAGGTGAAGAGTGGTGAGGAGGGATGAGAAGGGGTGAGGAGGGGTGAGAGGGGGGTTGAGGAGGGATGAGGAGGGGTGAGAAGGGGTGAGGAAGGGTGAGGAGGGATGAGGAGGGGTGAGCAGGGGTGAGAAGGGATGAGGAGGCCTGAGAAGGGGTGAGGAAGGGTGAGGAGGGATGAGGAGGGGTGAGAAGGGGTGAGGAAGGGTGAGGAGGGATGAGGAGGGGTGAGGAGGGATGAGGAGGGGTGAGAAGGGGTGAGGAAGGGTGAGGAGGGGTGAGGAGGGGTGAGGAGGGGTGAGGAGGGGTGTTCCTAACCCAGGTTCTTCCTACTTGCAGGTGACTGAACTAGAGTGCCAGAACATCCAGACTCCTGTCATCAAAGCCCAGAAAACAGAATTGAATGAAACCATTGAGGAGCTGGAGAATTCACTAAGGGACAAAGAGGAGGTTGGTGTCTGTGTACATGTGTTGGTGTGTGTGTGTGTGTGTGTGTGTGTTTGTGTCCGTTATAACCGCTCAAACTCATCTTTCAGGAAATGGAACGGTTGAAAGAGGAGGTGGAGAACGTGAACGAGCTTCTGGAACAGAAAAACTCCCTGATGCAGAAACTGGAGGTGAGATTTCCTGTTTCACGCCATCATAATCAAACATCAGTGATTGGTTCTTTATCAGTCACACAGGCCAATCAGCATCCTCTGATCCATGACAAGCTAGTCAGCATACTGGTCCATTTGGTAACCATAGGAACCATGTGTCATTAAGCAGTCCCACTGGAACCAGAGTGTCAGGATGTTGAGGAGCAATGAACTTTATGAAAGAAATGTGGGGGGTCAGATGGCTCAATGGTTAAGGCGTTGGCCTCATGATTGGAAGGTTGTGAGATCGATCCCCAGCTGTGCCTATATGATGTTGTGTCCTTGGGCAAGGCACTTCACCCTACTTGCCTCAGGGAAAAATGTCCCTGTACTTTCTGTAAGTCACTTTGGATAAAAGCGTCTGCTAAATGAATAAATGTAAATGTAGGGTTGGGTAAGAGACCAAGGAGCAGCTGAGAGGAGAGAGGACCGTCAGATCTGAAAGTTGGTCACTTATGAATGTTTTGGTACCGTAGTTGTTTTTTTCGCTGCTGTAAATTGACCGTCAAGTATGTCGTTTTGTTCTTGTTTTTGTTTGGTGTAAATATTGGTTTTGTGGAATGAGCGAGATCTGGTCTGGTTATGGTAGATCTGTGAAGAGAGATCTGGTCTGGTTATGGTGGATCTGTGAAGAGAGATCTGGTCTGGTTATGGTGGATCTGTGAAGAGAGATCTGGTCTGGTTATGGTGGATCTGTGAAGAGAGATCTGGTCTGGTTATGGTGGATCTGTGAAGAGAGATCTGGTCTGGTATTGGTGGATCTGTGAAGAGAGATCTGGTCTGGTTATGGTGGATCTGTGAAGAGAGATCTGGTCTGGTTATGGTGGATCTGTAAAGAGAGATCTGGTCTGGTATTGGTGGATCTGTGAAGAGAGATCTGGTCTGGTATTGGTGGATCTGTGAAGAGAGATCTGGTCTGGTTATGGTGGATCTGTGAAGAGAGATCTGGTCTGGTTATGGTGGATCTGTGAAGAGAGATCTGGTCTGGTTATGGTGGATCTGTGAAGAGAGATCTGGTCTGGTTATGGTGGATCTGTGAAGAGAGATCTGGTCTGGTATTGGTGGATCTGTGAAAAGAGATCTGGTCTGGTTATGGTGGATCTGTGAAGAGAGATCTGGTCTGGTTATGGTGGATCTGTGAAGAGAGATCTGGTCTGGTTATGGTGGATCTGTGAAGAGAGATCTGGTCTGGTTATGGTGGATCTGTAAAGAGAGATCTGGTCTGGTATTGGTGGATCTGTGAAGAGAGATCTGGTCTGGTTATGGTGGATCTATGTCATAAATAGACATGGAGGATTGTCTTCTGTCTTTGCCGGAATGTTCTCAGGTGGCCCGGTATGACTGTCATTGTGGCTCAATCTATTTCCTAGATCTGAGAGCCTTGCCTTCCTTGATCAGTGCAGCATAGGTGGACTGCAGGACTAGAATAGTATCAATCAATCAATCATTTATTAAGGCCACACAACAGAGTTGGTGGAATTTGCTTTTGATACAGCAGTTAAGCTCACATCTCTCATGTGTCAGGTTCCATCAACAGCAACAGAAAAAAAACAGCAACAACAGGAGCACACATTTATACAGGTTACATCAAGACAGGGATTCATTTAAAGTCCGTATAGCTGTTGGAAAGAAGCTATTTTTAAATCTGACAGATTTTGTGATGATCGACCTGTAGCGCCTTCCGGAGGGTATAAGTGTGAAGAGATGGTGAGCAGGATGTGAGATGTCTGAGGTGATTCTTGTTGCTCGCTGAGTGATGCGTCTTTGATACAGAGTGTCTAAGGATGGGAGTGTGTGGCCAGTGATCTTGGAGGATTTGTTGATGATTCGTTGGAGTTTCGAGCGGGAATGACTAGATTAAACTAATCATGAACAAATGTAACACATAATTTACTAGTTAATCAACAGCCACACAGTCTTGAGCTCATGAGAAACAGCATTGAGTCAATGTGCCACCTCCTCTTCCTGTGTGACTGCCCTCCACTTCCTGTGTGACTGCCCCCTTACAACACCAACATTTCACTCCCAAAATGTCCCTCGCTAACGATCCCTCCCTCTTCCAGGACACGGAGCTTCGAGGGCGGGTATTGGAGGAGCAGCTGGTCGGAGCTGAACAGCGATTGGAGGAGAGTCAGGAAGAGCAGGAGAGTTTCAGGAAGTCCCTGCGTACGCTGCTGGAGCTGCTCGACGGGAAGATCTTCGAGCTGACGGAGCTGAGAGACACCTTGGCCAGGCTGATAGAGGAGGGCAGCTAGAAACAGTGCCCCCTGTGGATCAGGAGGCCACTGTTTACTATAGGACACTCCTCTAGCCCCCCCAGCTTGTTTACCTAGTAAATCACACACTTGAAAAACCCTGGACTGGATCAAATACAAACGTTTAGAGTGTATTTGGGGGTGTGTTTGATTTAAGTGAGATTTAGTCATCATGGATCTATTTAATCGGTTTGATTTTCTTGAAATGACCAAGTGAAGTGACCCTCAGTAACAGAGCTACAGTATAATCACACTGCCCTACCATGGCACTGCTCAGGTACCCACACAGGGCAGCTACGCTGGAAAGTGGCTTCCAAATACCCCACCCACCCTCCCCTCACCCTCCCCCCAACCTCCCCCTAGCCTCCCCCCAGCCTCCCCCCACCCTCCCCCCAGCCTCCCCTTACCCTCCCCCCAGTCTCCCCCCACCCTCCCCTCACCCTCCCCCCAGCCTCCCCCCAGCCTCCCCTCACCCTCCCCCCAGTCTCCCCCCATCCTCCCCTCACCCTCCCCCCACCCTCTCCCCCAGCTTCCCCCCACCCTCCCCTTAGCCTCCAGCCCACACATCAGTTCCGAAACGTTTAATCCCCTAAACAAGCCCTCCGATTGGCTGGCACTTTAACTGATCACCAGACCACAAACCTATAGGAGAGCTGGATGTAGTTTGTGCCTACGACAGGTGAACTAAGATGAACTCCACCACAGCTGAAATGAGGAGGAAAACCACACAACACAGAACTGCACCTCTGGGCAGGAACAATGGAACAAACAGTCGTACGAAAACATAATTACCATCGAACTTGTAGAACACCAACTGTCAAAAGCAGTGATGTATGCAGAGTAGCATTTAGGAAACAGTACTGGGAGGTCTGAAGCTACTATGCTAGCTTAGCCAAGTTCAGCACAATGCTATCTGAGCCTAGCTTTGGAGAGGCTAACAGCGTGCTAGCTTAGCTTTGGTAAAGCCAGCAGCATGCTATCTGAGCCTAGCTTTGGTGAGGCTAACAGCATGCTAGCTTAGCTTTGGTAAAGCCAGCAGCATGCTATCAGGACCTAGCTTCAGTGAGTAGAACAAGCTGGTTCTGAAGCAGCCTTCCTGCTCTGCGATGCTGTTTTCACCTGGAGTGACCTGACCGCTGCTACGCACAACATCACCCCCCCCCCCCCCCCCCCCCCCCCCCGGCCTTCCTGGCGCTGAAATGCTTTTGTTTACAAAAAAACGAAACTAGAAAGAAAACACAAACCTGTTTGTAACCCTGTTTGGAGTGTGACTATGATGGTGATTTAGACAGTTTCGGGGATCTTCCAGAAGTCTTAATCCACCAAGCGAAGCCCTCCTCAGTAATATGAGGAGCAGCAGGTTCCTGCTGTCCTGCGCCTCATGGGGGCAAACCTCCTGTCTTCCTGCTCCAGGTGGTGTGTGTGTGTGTGTTCAGTGTGTGTGTTCAGTGTGTGTGTTCAGTGTGTGTGTGTACGGAGCTGAACTATTGAAGTGGTTGCATTGCTATAAATATTTCAATACTCTATTGAGATTATTTATTCTCCTAGTAGTGTGTGTGTGTGTGTGTGTGTGTGTGTGTGTCTAAGTCTTCCACTGTGTGTGCACACACACACACACTGACTGAGCAATACCAGATGTTTTTCTGGAGGACATCAGACATTCAGTTTGAGAATCAGGTAGTTCATCCCCCCCCCCACCCCCGTGTGTGTGTGTCATATATTTGTGTGTGGTATGTCCGTGTGATATGTGTGTGTGTGTGTGTGGTATGTGTGTGTGTGGTATGTGTGTGCGTGTGATGTGCGTGTGTGTGTATGTGGTGTGTGTGTGTGTGTGTAGTGGTTATGTATGTGTGGTATGAGTGTGTGTGGTATGAGTGTCTGGACCTGTCGCTCATCTTAAGCTGCCCCTCCAGAAAACGCCCGCAGCCCAACACACGACACTGCTGGGTTCTAGATGTTCTACAGGTGTTGATAGACTATGTTAGGTAAGTACAACACTGTTCTCTGACTGGCCAGTTGGACTGAGAACAGGGGATCCTCTTTCTAACAGAACACAACAGTGGATCCTGTTCTAACAGAACACAACAGAACACAACAGTGGATCCTGTTCTAACAGAACACAACAGTGGATCCTGTTCTAACAGAACACAACAGAACACAACAGTGGATCCTGTTCTAACAGAACACAACAGTGGATCCTTCCATGCTGTGAAGGAGACAGATGACCTGGACAGAGTGTCTCCAACATGGATGAACTTGATCTTGGTATCCATGATGGATCTGAGCACGTTTGTTTGTACAGACAGACAAGTGGGTTCAGTCACAAGTTTTTTTGTAACTTTGCTGGTATTTCCTGTAGTAACTGTTACTGTAAAGTCAAAGTATGAGAAGACTGGCAATATTTTCGGACTGTTTAAAGTCATTTTGAATTCCTAATTATACTATCAAAGAGGTATCTCAGGAGAGGGGTGTGTGTAGGTGTGAGGCAGTGTGTTTGATGACCAGACTCCACCATGATGCCACAGACTTTAGGTTATTCAAGTTCATTTAGATAGTACATATGTAGAGTGGACTGTGGGGGGGGGGGGGGGGGGGGGTAGTAAAATTTTAAACCGTACAAATATTTTCAAATATATTCAAATACATTGGTGATGGATGACAACAGTGTGGTGTTTTTGTTCACATAAACAATCAACATCCACTAACAACTATGTTTGAGTCTCATCATGTGACACGTATGTGGAGTGTTCTCCAGAGGATCATTCTACGGTTCTAGAAGGTTCTATTTGATGGCCATTTTTCCAAGAGTTAGAACACCTAGCTGGCAACCATGAGGCACATTAGATTACTAATTAGGCCTATTACTGTATTTACTGGTTAATGTTAACCAAAAACAGTAGTGTTTACCAACAGTTTACAAACAGCATGCTAATGGTTTACTAACTGTAGAATATCAAGACCAACATGAACTGATTTAAAGGACTCCACTCCTGTTCCTCAACTCTCAAAGGTTTATTAAATAGTGGAAGGATGACATAAATAAAAAGCTTTGAATACATAAGAGAAAAGAAACAGAATATTCTGGAACTCCGTGACTAAATCAGTCTGCACCTTTAGGAGACTGAGGGGGAAGAATACATTTACACATTTAGCATTTCAAGCTACTTAGAATGAGTTGTTTGTAAATCGTGTTTGCACATCTACAAAATAATGTTTTCTCCTAATAAGCTATA
This sequence comes from Neosalanx taihuensis, assembly GCA_030340665.1. Classification (NCBI taxonomy): domain Eukaryota; kingdom Metazoa; phylum Chordata; class Actinopteri; order Osmeriformes; family Salangidae; genus Neosalanx; species Neosalanx taihuensis. The sequence continues at coordinate 850,884 of CM059309.1, forward strand.
CATAATTACTTTCTATCAAGGATTATGCACTTCTTGGGTGATTAAAAGGATCATACAACTATTACAACATCCTGTTTGTTAATGTACATGTAAATACATGGAAGTTCTTGCTACAAAGAAAATTGCACATTATTTTTTATAAACGTCAAATGCAAATAAGTGTTCAAATAAAAAAAGTTCCCTTACATGGAGGCCAGTGAGGTGTTGCTAGGTGGTCAGGTCGTTGCTAAGTCAGTGAGGTGTTGCTAGGTGGTCAGGTCGTTGCTAAGTCAGTGAGGTGTTGCTAGGTGGTCAGGTCGTTGCTAAGTCAGTGAGGTGTTGCTAGGTGGTCAGGTCGTTGCTAAGTCAGTGAGGTGTTGCTAGGTGGTCAGGTCGTTGCTAAGTCAGTGAGGTGTTGCTAGGTGGTCAGGCCGTTGCTAAGTCAGTGAGGTGTTGCTAGGTGGTCAGGTCGTTGCTAAGTCAGTGAGGTGTTGCTAGGTGGTCAGGCCGTTGCTAAGTCAGTGAGGTGTTGCTAGGTGGTCAGGTTGTTGCTAAGTCAGTGAGGTGTTGCTAGGTGGTCAGGTTGTTGTTAAATCAGTGAGGTGTTGCTAGGTGGTCAGGTCGTTGCTAAGTCAGTGAGGTGTTGCTAGGTGGTCAGGTCGTTGCTAAGTCAGTGAGGTGTTGCTAGGTGGACAGGTTGTTGCTAAGTCAGTGAGGTGTTGCTAGGTGGACAGGTTGTTGCTAAGTCAGTGAGGTGTTGCTAGGTGGACAGGTTGTTACTAAGTCAGTGAGTTGGGTGTTGCTAGGTGGTCAGGTTGTTGTTAAATCAGTGAGGTGTTGCTAGGTGGTCAGGTCGTTGCTAAGTCAGTGAGGTGTTGCTAGGTGGTCAGGTCGTTGCTAAGTCAGTGAGGTGTTGCTAGGTGGACAGGTTGTTGCTAAGTCAGTGAGGTGTTGCTAGGTGGACAGGTTGTTGCTAAGTCAGTGAGGTGTTGCTAGGTGGACAGGTTGTTACTAAGTCAGTGAGTTGGGTGTTGCTAGGTGGTCAGGTTGTTGTTAAATCAGTGAGGTGTTGCTAGGGGGACAGGTTGTTGCTAAGTCAGTGAGTTGGGTGTTGCTAGGTGGTCAGGTTGTTGTTAAATCAGTGAGGTGTTGCTAGGTGGACAGGTTGTTGCTAAGTCAGTGAGTTGGGTGTTGCTAGGTGGTCAGGTTGTTGTTAAATCAATGAGGTGTTGCTAGGTGGACAGGTTGTTGCTAATTCAGTGAGTTGGGTGTCGCTAGGTGGACAGGTTGTTGCTATGTCAGTGAGGTGTTGCTAGGTGGACAGGTTGTTGCTAAGTCAGTGAGGTGTTGCTAGGTGGACAGGTTGTTGCTATGTCAGTCAGGTGTTGCTATGTCAGTATGACAGATGACAGACTCCCTACCTCTAAGACCTCATCAGTAGAGTATTTCACAGAGCACTGCCCCCTGCCCATCACCCCAGACACCTCCTCCATCCCTTATCACACTGCTTCCAGGTCGCAGCTCACAGATCCTGGGTACAGGCACACTATGGCTGGAGTTAAGATCTTGACACCACCATTTCAAACAGCAGATGGAATCCTCCTGTGTATATGGGCTAGCTAGTGATGTCGGTGTATAATGTATCTGCGTATTGTATGTGTGTGTTTTGTATCCATGTAATCTGTATTCATGTGAGCCTCTGTATAGATGGTAGCAACATATTTCAAAAAGGACAATAAAGAATCTGTGTATCTATAGGTTAGTGTGGTGGCGCTAGGTCAGTGTAGTAGTGTGGATTTGGTCGATGTGGTGTTAAGAGATTAAGATGTACTTCCATGTCACTGTGCTGTTCAAACCCAGTCAGATTGGGATTAAGTAGATATTCGTTTTACGGTAGGGTAGAGTCAGTTTAGGACTAGGGTCATAACAAGGTCAGGCTGAGGTCAAAGGTTATGTATAACATTGCTTCCTTTCAAATGTTCCCCTCAGGTTATATACACATTGATCAAGGTTCAGAGCACATTTACAGACTGGTCTCGTTGAGGTGATGCTTTGTGAGGTCTTTTAAACAACACTTATCACACAAAAGGGGACGGTCTTACAATGTTCCTCCTCTAGTATAGGTGTGGCTCACGCCAGCCCCCCCATCGACTGTGTGCCTGTCCTGCACTACAATGCAAGGCTGTACTCACAATGAACGCTAAAGACCAGTTAGGAGACGAATGTGGTTCCAACTAGACTGTGTGTCTGTGTGCAAGACAGTGATGCCGTGATTACTGGACCTCCCAACTGTGTGCTTCTATCTGCCGAGAAAATCGACAGGAAAACATGGCGAAAAAAGAGAGAGAAGAGTGTATCAGAGAGTTTGAGAAGCAGAGAGAGGGTAGAGAGTGAGAAGGCAGGGACAGGAACAGAGGGGAAATAACAGGGTCTCCTCAGGGTCTCCTCAGGGTCTCATCTCTCCCTAGGTCAAAAAACATCCACTTCTTTCCCTCCATCCTCCCATCAGAGTTAAACCAACTCTTGAGTTCTGGACTTCCTGGCTGACTAAATGACCTGGCTGACTGACTGATTAACTGGTTGGCTGGCTTGTGACTGGCTGCTTATCAGACTAACATACTAACTGGTTGGCCTACTGGCTGGCTGGCTAACAGACTGACTAACTGACTGGCTGGCTGGCTAACAGACTAACTGGCTGACTAACAGATTGATTGACTGGCTGGTTGTCTGGATAACAGACTGGCTGGCTGGCTAACAGACTGACTGGCTGGCTGGCTAACAGACTGACTAGCTGGTTGGCTAACAGACTGACTGGCTGACTAACAGATTGACTGGCTGGCTGGCTGGATAACAGATTGACTGGCTGGCTGGCTGGTTGCTGTACAACAGTGTAATAATGCTGGCTGTATCGTTTCACCTCATGCTGAAATCATCCTTTCCTGATCCCCCTTCACACTGAACTGAGCCACAGAGATTGAGGAATGAGGAAGGAAAGAAATGAAGAGAAAGAGACGCAGGGATTAGATAGATAGAAAGAGACAAGGAACAAGGGAGAGGGATGGGGAGAGAAAGAGAGAGAGATGGATGGAGATAAAGACACACACACATTAGTCGAACACCGGGCAATATTTGAAGTGTTGAGTGCTACAATTGTGTGTGTAGGTTGTGTGTGACCACCATCATTATTAGAAGCTTGGTTGTATCTTGAAATAGCTTGTAAATGCTTAGTGCCGCGAGTGAAGATACACATCCTAGATCAGGGGTCTCCAACCCTGGTCCTCAGGGGTCCCGCTGTCCTAAAGGTTCTAGATGTTTCCCTGCTCCAGCACAGCTGATTCTAATGAATGATCATTATGAGGCTTCCAAAGAGCTTGATAACGACCATTTACTAGAATCGGATGTGCTGGAACAGGGAAACATCTAGAACCTTCAGGACGGTGGCCCCTGAGGACCAGGATTGGACCCCCCCCTCATCCTAGATTCACATCGACATTGGTTGAGATGTGTGTGTAAATTAACAGTATGTGAATGTGTGCCTAAAGGCTAGTTTATGTACAACATGAGAGGGTCTGGGAGTGTGTGTGTGGTGTGTGTGTGTACATGAGTGTGTGTGTGTGAGTGTATGAGTCCCTAGCTCTCCCAGTCCGGACACAGCAAGCCCTCGTCGTCTGAGTCAGAGTCAGGCGAAGCGTCCTTGATGCGCTGTAGAGCCTGGTGAATGCTCCTGGTCAGGGGGTCTAAGGGTGCGTCCTCCGTCCGCCCCCGGGCCTCCTTGCTGGGCACGCAGCGCAGCTTCACTCCCCTCCGGATCTGGACCAGGATGTTGTCTGGGTCGTCTTCCGGGCCCCGAGCAGGGCCTCGCTGGTCCACCCTGCGCAGCTGGAAGCTGCCCCTTTTCAGGGAGGCTAAGACCTCATCCATGGGGGAGCTCACTAGGGCAGGGGGGGGGGGGGGGGGGGGGGCAGGGCATGCTGTTATATCCATTTATATTTAGTCATTTATCAGACGCTCTTATCCAGAGTGACTTACAGCACAGTACAGGGACATTCCCCCCTGAGGACAGTAGGGTGAAGTGCCTTGCCCAAGGACACAACATCATGTTGACACAGCCGGGGTTTGAACTGTATACCCTTCTTATTCTGACTCCCCATATATGTAACAAACATAGTTCTTTTCAGTTTAGCTTCTGCCAGGGGCACTGGAAATGTGTTTTGTGTTAGGCGTGTTAGGCGTGATGGGTCAATGTACAATCTTAGTTTTCTAAGATATTTTAAGTTCCCTCTCCATACTAAGTTCTATCCTCAAAGAACATAACTGTAAGGGAGTTAAGGCTCAGCAGGTTAAGGTGTTGGGCTCGTGATCGAAAGGTTGCGAGTTCGTCCGCCTGATGTGTCCTTGGGCAAGGCACTTCACCCTACTGTCCTCAGGGGGGAATGTCCCTGTACTTGCTGTGAGTTGCTCTGGATAAGAGCGTCTGATAATAATAATAATAATGATGTAAATGTCCTCAACCAAATATTATTGTTACTAATCTGTCCACATGATGTTGTAGTGAACCCTGAGGCCTGAGGGGCAGCAGGGATGTGGAGGCTGGTGTTAGGCTGGGGGGCAGCAGGGATGTGGAGGCTGGTGTTAGCTGGGGGGCAGCAGGGGTGTGGAGGCTGGTGTTAGCTGGGGGGCAGCAGGGATGTGGAGGCTGGTGTTAGCTGGGGTGTGGAGGCTGGTGTTAGCTGGGGGGCAGCAGGGGTGTGGAGGCTGGTGTTAGCTGGGGGGCAGCAGGGGTGTGGAGGCTGGTGTTAGCTGGGGGGCAGCAGGGGTGTGGAGGCTGGTGTTAGCTGGGAGGCAGCAGGGATGTGGAGGCTGGTGTTAGGCAGGGTGTGGAGGCTGGTGTTAGCTGGGGGGCAGCAGGGATGTGGAGGCTGGTGTTAGCTGGGGGGCAGCAGGGGTGTGGAGGCTGGTGTTAGCTGGGGGGCAGCAGGGGTGTGGAGGCTGGTGTTAGCTGGGGGGCAGCAGGGGTGTGGAGGCTGGTGTTAGGCTGGGGGGCAGCAGGGGTGTGGAGGCTGGTGTTAGGCTGGGGGGCAGCAGGGATGTGGAGGCTGGTGTTAGGCTGGGGGGCAGCAGGGATGTGGAGGCTGGTGTTAGGCTGGGGGGCAGCAGGGGTGTGGAGGCTGGTGTTAGGCTGGGGGGCAGCAGGGGTGTGGAGGCTGGTGTTAGCTGGGGGGCAGCAGGGGTGTGGAGGCTGGTGTTAGCTGGGGGGCAGCAGGGGTGTGGAGGCTGGTGTTAGCTGGGGGGCAGCAGGGGTGTGGAGGCTGGTGTTAGCTGGGGGGCAGCAGGGATGTGGAGGCTGGTGTTAGCTGGGGTGTGGAGGCTGGTGTTAGCTGGGGGGCAGCAGGGGTGTGGAGGCTGGTGTTAGCTGGGGGGCAGCAGGGGTGTGGAGGCTGGTGTTAGCTGGGGGGCAGCAGGGGTGTGGAGGCTGGTGTTAGCTGGGAGGCAGCAGGGATGTGGAGGCTGGTGTTAGGCAGGGTGTGGAGGCTGGTGTTAGCTGGGGGGCAGCAGGGATGTGGAGGCTGGTGTTAGCTGGGGGGCAGCAGGGGTGTGGAGGCTGGTGTTAGCTGGGGGGCAGCAGGGGTGTGGAGGCTGGTGTTAGCTGGGGGGCAGCAGGGGTGTGGAGGCTGGTGTTAGGCTGGGGGGCAGCAGGGGTGTGGAGGCTGGTGTTAGGCTGGGGGGCAGCAGGGATGTGGAGGCTGGTGTTAGGCTGGGGGGCAGCAGGGATGTGGAGGCTGGTGTTAGGCTGGGGGGCAGCAGGGGTGTGGAGGCTGGTGTTAGGCTGGGGGGCAGCAGGGGTGTGGAGGCTGGTGTTAGCTGGGGGGCAGCAGGGGTGTGGAGGCTGGTGTTAGCTGGGGGGCAGCAGGGGTGTGGAGGCTGGTGTTAGGCTGGGGGGCAGCAGGGATGTGGAGGCTGGTGTTAGGCTGGGGGGCAGCAGGGATGTGGAGGCTGGTGTTAGGCTGGGGGGCAGCAGGGATGTGGAGGCTGGTGTTAGGCTGGGGGGCAGCAGGGGTGTGGAGGCTGGTGTTAGGCTGGGGGGCAGCAGGGATGTGGAGGCTGGTGTTAGGCTGGGTACCTTTCCTCCTGTGAGCCTCCAGGGGCGAGGTCTTCCTCAGCCTCTTCCTGGCGGTCACCAGCTGGCTGCTGTCAAAGAAGCGTGGGAGGAAGGGTCCCAGGGGAGACAGGGGGGGAGGACCAGTCTCCCCCTTCACCTCCCTGGGACCTGGTGCCTCGCCGGCGGAGGAGAGAGGAGCCCCCTCCTGGGGGGGAGGCGGTGGGGGAGGGGGGGGGCGGGAGCGGAGCAGGAGAGGCTGTGGGTGAGTTATCTGGTATGGGGAGCAGGGAGGGTGGAAGGACAAGGCTGGGGTCTGTCTGCACACTGGTGCTCAGGCACCTGGTCTGGGCCTGCCTCTCCCCTCCTCTCCCCCCCTCTCCCCCTCTCTCCTCCCCTCTGGACTGGGCCTGCTTCTCCCTTCCTCTCCCCCCCTCTCCCCCTCTCTCCTCCCCTATGGTCTGGGACGCTCGCAGACGGGTGGACTTCAGGATCACCTGACCAGGGTATCGCTACAGGAAGGAGGTGGAGAAGAAGAGGGAGGAACACAGTAGAAAGTCACACTCATGAGGGTGGGTGTGTGGGGGTGTGTGTGTGTATGTGTGGTGTGTGGGGGTGTGTGTGTGTATGTGTGTGTGGGTGGGTGTGTGTGTATGTGTGTGTGGGTGGGTGTGTATGTGTGTGTGGTGTGTGGTGTGTGTGTGTGTGTGTGTGTGTGTGGTGTGTGTGTGTGGTGTGTGTGTGTGGTGTGTGTGGTGTGTGTGTGTGGTGTGTGTGTGTGGTGTGTGTGTGTGTGTGTGTGTGTGGTGTGTGTGTGTGGTGTGTGTGTGTGTGTGTGTGTGTGTGTGTGTGTGTGTGTGTGTGTGTGGTGTGTGTGCTCACCTGTTTGAAGCTGCGTAGTCTGTCCAGGGTCTTCTGTCTCTCCAGACTCACTCTGCTGTTCCTCCTCTCCTCATCCTCCTCTTCCTCCTGCTCATCACAACACATGATGAACACAAAGGAGACACATTGTACAATAAATACAAGGTATTTCCTGCCTCCAGCCCCCTGCCTCCAGCCCCCAGCCTCCAGCCCCCTGCCTCCAGCCCCCTGCCTTCAGCCCCCTGCCTCCAGCCCCCTGCCTCCAGCCTCCAGCCCCCTGCCTCCAGCCCCCTGCCTCCACCCCCTGCCTTCAGCCCCCTGCCTCCAGCCCCCTGCCTCCAGTCCCCAGCCTCCAGCCCCCTGCCTCCAGTCCCCAGCCCCCTGCCTCCAGTCCCCTGCCTCCAGCCCCCAGCCTCCAGGCTCCAGTTCAGTGTACCTGCTGTATGTCCTGTTGGCTGCGTGGACATCTCTGCTGCTTGTCACCATGGTTACTCACACAAATCTCCTGCAGGATCACAAAGACCCTCCCAGTTACCCCTCAGTCCTGTGTGTGTGTGTGTGAGCGTGTGTGTGTAAGCGCACGTGTGGTTTAAGCGTTTGTGTGTAAGCGCGCGTGTGTGTAAGCGTGTGTGTGTAAGCGTGTGTGTAAGCGTGTGTGTGTAAGCGTGTGTGTGTAAGCGTGTGTGTGTAAGCGTGTGTGTGTAAGCGTGTGTGTGTGCCAGCGTGTGTGTGTGTGAGCGTGTGTGTGAGCGTGTTTGTGTGTGTGTGAGCGTGTGTGTGAGCGTGTGTGTGTGTAAGCGTGTGTGTGTGAGCGTGTTTGTGTGTGCCAGCGTGTGTGTGTGCCAGCGTGTGTGTGTGGCTCCACACCCTCTTGTGTTTGAGGTAGGTGCGTTTGGCTGTGATTCGGCCCCTCCTGGCCTCCAGCTGTCTGGCACTCAGCTGTAACCTCTTCAGCTCCTCCCGGTCTGAGCTCTCCTCTTCCATCACACCCTCCACACTCTCATAGGTGTCATAGTACACCACCTGGTCCTGGCACTCTGCAACACACACACACACCAGTTACACAGGAACACACACACCACAGTTACACAGGAACAAACACACACACACACCACAGTTACACAGGAACACACACACACACACACACACACACCACAGTTACACAGGAACACACACAAACAAACCACAGCTACACAATTACGCATGCAGGTTGTAAAACACACACATAGAACAGTTCCACATACACACACAAGCAGGTTGAAAAACACACACAGTTCCACACACACACACACAGTTCCACACACACACACACACAGTTCCACACAAACACACACAGTTCCACACACACACACACAAACACACACCATAGCAGATGGTGACATGACTGTCCAGGTCTGCTTCCTGGCCAAAGGAGCAGCTTTATGAGCGTGCCCAGTATGAGCGTGCCCAGTATGAGCGTGCCCAGTATGAGCGTGCCCAGTATGAGCGTGCCCAGTATGAGCGTGCCCAGTATGAGCGTGCCCAACATAAGCATGCCCAGTATGAGCGTGCCCAGTATGAGCGTGCCCAGTATGAGCGTGCCCAGTATGAGCGTGCCCAGTATGAGCGTGCCCAATATGAGTTTGTTCAACATGAGCGTGCAAAAAAGTCCTAAACTGCTGAATTTTCCAGTAAGAGCCCACTCACCCACACAGGAACACACACACACCACAGTTCCACACACTCCCCCACACAGAATAAAGTACCCCCCCCACATACCGCTCATCTGCCTGCGTATGCTGTCCAGCTGTGCGGTGAGCAGAAGCTCCTCCCCCTGCAGGATGTCTGCCTGGATGTCGTACAGCCTCAGCTGGAGGTCGTAGTACCTGGCCTCCATGTGGTCCAGACGCTCCAGAGCTCCATGACCGCTCAGGACCTGCATCTGGAGCAGCAGCACAGTCAGCCTCCAGCCTCCCTCCAGCCTCCCTCCAGTCAGCCTCCAGCCTCCCTCCAGCCTCCCTCCAGCCTCCCTCCAGCCTCCCTCCAGTCAGCCTCCAGTCAGCCTCCCTCCAGCCTCCCTCCAGTCAGCCTCCCTCTAAGCGTGTATGAGAGTGTGTGTGTGTGTGTGTGTGTGTGTGTGAGTGTGTGTGTGTGTGTGTATGTGTGTGTGTCTACCTCCTTTCTAAGCGTGTATGAGAGTGTGTGTGTATGAGAGTGTGTGTGTGTGTGTGGATACCTCCTTTCTGAGTGTGTAAGAGAGTGTGTGTGTGTGTTTGAGTGTGTGTTTACCTCCTTTCTGAGTGTGTAAGAGAGTGTGTGTGTGTGTGTGTTTGAGTGTGTGTTTACCTCCTTTCTGAGCGTGTATGAGAGTGTGTGTGTGTGTGTGTGTGTGTGGTTACCTCCTTTCTGAGCGTGTGTGTGTGTGGTTACCTCCTTTCTGAGTGTGTGTGTGTGTGTGTGTGTGGTTACCTCCTTTCTGAGTGTGTGTGTGTGTGTGTGGTTACCTCCTTTCTGAGTGTGTGTGAGTGTATGTGTGTTTACCTCCTTTCTGAGTGTGTGTGAGTGTGTGTGTGTGTGTGTGTTTACCTCCTTTCTGAGTGTGTGTGAGTGTGTGTGTGTTTACCTCCTTTCTGAGTGTGTGTGAGTGTGTGTGTGTTTACCTCCTTTCTGAGTGTGTGTGAGTGTGTGTGTGTTTACCTCCTTTCTGAGTGTGTGTGAGTGTGTGTGTGTTTACCTCCTTTCTGAGTGTGTGTGAGTGTGTGTGTGTTTACCTCCTTTCTGAGTGTGTGCTTCTGTTGTTCCAGACAGATCTCTCTGGCTCTCTGCAGCTGCAGGGTTTCCTTGGCGACAGAGTACTGCAGTCTCTCCATGCGCTCCACAGCTGCAGTCCATGCTGCCTTCCCCAGCTTCCTCTGGTCCACCCGCATGCGCTCGTACACCGCTGAACACACACACACACACAACACACACACACACCATGAAACACACACACAACACACACACACAACATGAAACACACACACAAAACACACACACACACAACATGAAACATACACACAACATGAAACACACACACAACACAACACACACACACGAAATGAAACACACACACAACATGAAACATACACACACAACATGAAACACACACACAACATGAAACACACACACAACACAACACAACACACACACAACATGAAACACACACACAACACACATAACATGAAACACACACACAACATGAAACGCACACACAACACAAAACACACACACAACACAACACACACACACACACAACATGAAACACACACAAAATGAAACAAACACACAACATGAAACACACACACAACACAACATGAAACACACACACAACACACACACACACAACATGAAACACACACACAACATGAAACGCACACACAACACACAACATGAAACACATACACAACATGAAAAACACACACATACATGCAACACACACACAGACAAAACCCATCCCAGTCAGTCCCAGCAGCAGTGTTGCATGACTTCTCAACACAACATGATTCATGTGTAGGAGAAGCCAGTCGGAACTCCCTCTGGCCAACTCCAACTCTCTGGGAGAGTGTGGGCGTGTGTGTGTGTTTGTGTGCATGTGTGGTGTGTTTGTGTGTGTGTGTGTGTTTGTGTGCATGTGTGGGTGTGTTTGTGTGTGTGGTGTGTTTGTGTGCATGTGTGGGTGTGTTTGCGTGTGTGGTGTGTTTGTGTGCATGTGTGTGATGTGTTTGTGTGTGTGGTGTGTTTGTGTGCATGTGTGGGTGTGTTTGTGTGTGTATGTGGTGTGTGTGTGTGTGTGTGTGTGCATGTGTGTGTATAAGAACACTTCCCTGCAGTATGACTGTGTTCAGCGTGTGTTCTGCTCCTCTCTTTTCACTAACCATCTCTGGAGGAGGGGATCCCTCAATTAACTGCTCCTTGATGTGATGTGTGTGTGTGTGATGTGTGTGTGTGTGTGTGTGTGTGTGTATGGTGGGGAGTGAGGATTGAAAGATGGAGTCCATCTGTCTGCTGAGTGAGCCACTAGGACCCCTGCTGGTCAGAATGGGGTGTTGCAGTCTACAGATCCCCCCCCCACACACACACACACACACACACAATATCTATGTAAACTTACTCATTCAGCAGACAAACAGGTAGACAACTAAGCAGATTTGAGGCGTGTCAGGCTAGTAATAAGAAGGTACCTGGTTCGAACCCTGGCTGTGCCAACATGACATTGTGTCCTTGGGCAAGGCACTTCACCCTACTTGCCTCAGGGGGGGGGGGAATGTCCCTGTACTTACTGCAAGTCGCTCTGGATAAGAGCGTCAGCTTAATGACTACATGTAAATGAATTGATTGTGTAAATGATGTAAATGATTGTGTGTGTGTGTGTGTATGTGAGTGTGTGTATCTGTATGCGATCTGCTTTGAGATGAAGCTGTACCAGCCCCCCCCCCCCCCGGGGGAACAACATACCCTTCTGAGCGCGTGCAGTGATCTCAAAGTATCTGACAGTGAACTGCTGGATGTTAAGCACCGCCTCCTGAGCCTTCATCTGCCAATCACAATCCTCCTTCTTCAGACTTTCAATACGCCTCGGGCCCAGGTAGTCGTTCTCCATGGAGATCTGGACACACACACACACACACACAGTGGAAGATGGTGGACAATGCTCATTAGGAAAATGGAGTTAACAACAGAAAAGAAGTCCTCATCAACCTCCCAGAGAGACAAGCACAGATCTGAGATCATCTGATAGGCTTAACCTGTGTTGAATGTTTGTTGTTCACTTTCTACAGGTACATTATTGCCCCTCAGAGATGCTTGCCTTATAACTGTAAGTTGTTCGGCTGAATGCTCTTATAGCTCTTCCCTTTAGCACTTATTGGTTTCTTAAGATGTATGTTTCATAATCCAACTATGCTCAGTGACCGATGTTCTTCTGTAAAGCTCTTCTCTTGGAAATCACTTTGGATAAAAGCATCTGCTAAAATGAATACATGTCAATGTTTACTGGGATTCATGAGCTGTTCTTATTGAATCAGTCACACTGCATAGGAATGATCGGACACTGATCAATTTGGCTCTCATAAATGTGTCACTGAATACAGCTGTCATTTAGATATGGTCTATTGTGTGTGTATTGATTGGATGACTTGCCCAGGGTTAGAGTAACACTGAATCGAACTACAGCCTCAGTGAACACGAGAGGCTTTAATCATTAGAGCACCTCTTCCAGGCTTATTTTAGAGTCTAAACTCTAAACCTGGGAATATTGGGAATCCTCCCTCCAGTCTGACCATTATTGAGGTTATTATTCAATATTGGCAGATATGTCAGGGGTAAAAATGTGTGTGTGTGGTATGGGTGTGCCTGTGTGTATGTGTGCCTGTGTGTGTGTGTGTGTGTGTGTGTGCCTGTGTGTGTGTGTGTGTGCATGTGTGCCTGTGTGTGTGTGTGTGCATGTGTGCCTGTGTGTGTGTGGGCCTGTGTGTGTGTGTGGGCCTGTGTGTGTGTGCCTGTGTGTGTGTGTGCTTGTGTGTGTGTGTGTGTGTGTGTGTGTGTGTGTGTGTGTGTGTGTGTGTGTGTGGTATGTGTGTGCCTGTGTGTGTGTGCCTGTGTGTGGGTGTGTGCCTGTGTGTGTGTGTGTGTGGTATGTGTGTGCCTGTGTGTGGTATGTGTGTGCCTGTGTGTGTGTGTGTGTGTGTGTGTGTGTGTGGTATGTGTGGGCCTGTGTGTGTGTGCCTGTGTGTGTGTGTGTGTGTGTGTGTGTGTGTGTGTGTGTGTGTGTGTGTGTGTGTGTGTGTGCCTGTGTGTGTGTGTGTGTGCCTGTATGTGTGTGCCTGTATGTGTGTGCCTGTGTGTGTGTGCCTGTGTGTGGGTGTGTGTGCCTGTGTGTGGTATGTGTGTGCCTGTGTGTGTGTGCCTGTGTGTGTGTTACCTTGATCTGTTGCCTGCGCAGCATAGCCAGCTCCCTCATGTCTCTGAAGGGCTGCAGCAGGTACTGGTACAGCTGAGTGGCAGCATCCAGCACAGCATCGTACGCCTGGTCCTCCTCCTTATACACCTGCAGGAGTTCCACCATGCTCTCCAGGCCCCGGTGCTGTTCCAGCAGCTGCACACACACACACACACACACACACACACAGGCACACACATGCACACGCACACACACACACATGCACACACACACACACACACAGGCACACACATGCACACACACACACACACGCACACACAGGCACACACAGGCGCACACACACATGCACACACACACGCACACACACACACGCACACACAGGCACACACACACATGCACACACACACATGCACACACACACATGCACACGCACACATGCACACACACACACACACACGCACACACACACAAACACACATACACACACACACGCACACACACATACACACACACATGCACACACACGCACACACACATACGCACACACACGCATGCACACACACACACACACACGCACACACACGAAAACACAGGACACAGAAAATACACCAAATCCAGTCACACTGTGCTTGTGCTGTGGTCAGACCCTGTTTCCATGGCAGCAGAAGATGCTGATACAGTCACTGATCATAACAGCTGATGAGCTGCTGCTGACTGGGGGAGGAAGACGCTGATGATTCTGCTTCCTGTCAGGGCAGACCACTAAGACCACACTTCCTGTCCAGGACAGAGCACAGCAGGACTGAACCCAGTCGAGAATCTAAGCTCAGTGCTTCTTTCAATCAGAATCAGAATGGGGGTTTATTCACTATGCAAGATTAACAAACATAGAATTCACTGTGGCAGAAATGAGCAAACATAGAACATATATGTGACATACTAATAAAAAAAAATTAATACAATGTAACATACACTACACACAGGGGAGTCAGGTGACTTAGTGGTTAAGGTGTTGGCCTCATGATCGGAAGGTTGTGAGTCTGATTCCCGGCTGTGGCTATGTGATGTTGTGTCCTTGAGCAAGTCACTTCACCCTACTTGCCTCAGGGGGGAATGTCCCTGCACTTGCTGTAAGTCGCTTTGGATAAAAGTGTCTGATAAAGGACTATTAAAAAAGATTTTGTTTGAGCTGTCAGCTGACAGACAGACTCAGACATGTCTCTCCCATACAGACACCAGTTTTTGGTTTAAATCCATACACATACTCTGAAACTATAAATACCTCATTGCACGACGTGTATCAGCTTCTCTACACTGTTTAACCGGTTCTATTGTGTCTATAGAAGACTATTAAAAAATGAGTGTTTGTGAGAGAGAGAGTACAGCATGTTAATGACATACAAAACCTTTGCTGTTCCTGTTAACTGCTTGTGTCAGCATGTACTGTGTGTGGGTGGGTGTGTGTGTGTGTGTGTGTGTGTATTGCGTGTCGTTGTTATGCTCAGTGACCGATGCTCTTTTATAAAGCTCTCTCTTGGAAGTGGCTTTGGATAAAAGCGTCTGCTAAATGAATATGTTTGTATTTGTGTGTGTTGAAGCTCCAGCAGTATGTCTGCTCTGCAGTGTTATTAATGATCTCTCTAGACCTGCTCCATTACATTTCCCTATATTGTTATCCTCCTCTCCTCCTCTTTCTTGACCTTTGAACTTGGTGACTCCTCAACCTGTCTGTGACTGCGTGATTAACACTCCTGACAAATGCTTATTGAAGGAATCTGGCTTCCTCAGTCATCAGAAATAGAACAGAGCAGCGAAATGTAACGTTTTTCACCGCGTTGAAAATCTGGATATTTCGCATTTCTGTGATTTGTTTGCTTACAACACGTTTTTTTTCAGTCTTTTAAATGAGTCATCAACGTGTTGTGATACACATACACAGTATTTTCCAATATTGGGTTCTCACGCCAATGTCAGTAACAGCATCATCATTGTACACGTACGAAAGAGATACCCTGATCCACACTATATTATAATACATTTATATTATTATATTATATTATTTATTATATTAAGTTTCAATACATCATGGGCATTTCTCAGATGTTTTCCACATCTGTAGTCCTATCCTAAACATGCAATCCTTTTAAGGCAGGACCTTACCTTGTACAGGTGAGTCTTTGCCCTCTGAAGAGCCTCTTCATAGCCACTCTGCCGCAACTCACTCAGACTCTCGTAGTACTTTTCTGGGTCATCGCTTTCCGTGAACAGAACCTGGGACAGTATCTTCCAGCCACACGTATCCAGAGCGTGGCCCAGATACACCTGTAACCGGTAACACAAGTCGTCCATCTCGGCCTGGGTGACCTCGGTGGGTCCGAATAACACCGTCCACATCCCGGCCAGTTCCTCCGGGAAAGCGGGGAGGCAGGGCTCTAGATCTGAGTTCACGGAACAAAGCTGGAAGTGGATGATTCGGAGGTCCTGGAAGGAGAAGAGTCCGGCCCAGCTGCAGTCCTCTCTAAACAGACAGTCAAACTCATCCTCCAGGGTATCGCTGTCTGGAGTGTCTATGTCGGGGATCAACACCTCGAAATCAGGGCTCCTCGCCGGGAGAGCTGCGGCTTTACTGACCGCTGGAGCTTTAAAGGGGCTGGATGTTTTCGCAACCTTGGATGGGGACTTGGTTTTGGGAGTTGGCCCTTTACCAACACCACTAACTGGGCTTTTAGGCGTTTTATCCTTAACTGGACTTTTCAGCAATGTTGTTTCCACCTGACCTGTCGCCTTATCAGTTACCAGATCCTTGCTTAATATCATGCTTTTTCTCTGAACCGTCCTGTTGTGACAAGTGATGGCAAATCTCCCCTCGACTTCATTCCATGCAACAATGAAGACGAATTTGTGCTTTTCTTTTTCATCAAACGCATTGGGCCGTACAGCCACCCAGTCTGACTCCAAGTTATCGTCCATCGCGAAGGACATTATTATAACCCTACAAATAATGAAGCTTTAAAGCGTGGAAATTCTCACTTACTGACAGCCTGCACAATGTTTAGAGTTGTGGAATTGAACTCAATTGTTAAAAACTAGAAAGTGACTCCATAAACTTGAAAAGAGGTGCTATCACTAGAAAGAAAGAATTGGACACAGTCATATTTTTGCAGCATAACCAACCCTAAATCCTCCTTTATGGATTCAGTGATTTTGCCCAGCGCCTCTCTCTCTCTCTCTTCTCTCTCTTCTCTCTCTCTCTTCCTCCTACCTGCCTCTTTATCGCATAACTCTCCTTAACCAGCCATCAACCTTTCTTTTTGCACAACTGCTCAGACAGTGCAGACAGATCAAACCACCACAGCCATCGTCTGTTTACATTTTGCAAAGCTGGACCTGCCCTCCCTGTTTCCCGTTATTCCTCATGATCTTCCTCGGTCTCAGCTCTCAGTCTGTAAAGCAGCATCCTGCAGAATATCCCATCCAAGCAGAAACACAGTAAAACAGCATGCATGCACGTTTAATAATGCAGATGCGCACCGTCGCTCTAAATCCTCCGAACCATGTTTTTCATGTTTTTTGATGCTGTATCCATAGTCTGGCAGGATAGATCGGGATAGATACGGAAGAACACAGCATCCCGGAGCTCGCGCGGAACACGTCAGCACGTGCTGACGTTGCAACATGGAGCCGCGTGCGTCGGTAGGCCGCGTGCGTCCTGCAGCATCACATTACTGTGGCACTGGTTTCAAAGTTTGACCTTTATTTAATT
>CM059309.1:877500-880000 GCA_030340665.1 Neosalanx taihuensis
GGAGATAGCACTGCCAGCTAGGCTAACTGAAGGAGATAGCACTGCCAGCTAGGATAACTGTAGGAGATAGCACTGCCAGCTAGGCTAACTGTAGGAGATAGCACTGCCAGGTAGGCTAACTGTAGGAGATAGCACTGCCAGCTAGGCTAACTGTAGGAGATAGCACTGCCAGATGAAAAGAGACACTGCAGCATATCAAATACTGTGTGTGTTCATCCAGACCCCCGCAGGTAACGGCTCCAAAGCGGCCCCTGTACCCAACACTCAGCCTGCCATCATGAACCCCACTGAGGAGCCTCCAGCCTACTCCCAGCAAGCTGCTCAGACCCAGGTACACGCACACACACCTCAGGAGAACATACACACACCTCAGGAGCACACAGACACACAAACAGACACAGTACCTCAGGAGCACATACACACACCTCAGGAGCCCACAGACACACAAACAGACACAGTACCTCAGGAGCACATACACACACCTCAGGAGCACATACACACACCTCAGGAGCACACAGACACACAAACAGACACAGTACCTCAGGAGCACATACACACACACCTCAGGAGCCCACAGACACACACACACACACTCTTTACTCACCTTCTTTTGGACCCTGGCTCATCTTTCTTTGTCTTTCCACTCTGTCTGTGGGCCGTCAGCGAAGAACACAGGTACTGTCTCATCTGTCCAGACTGTCCTCTGGATGTCTCCTCTGGATGTCTCCTCTCTATGTCTCATTTGCTGCCCCCTCTTTCTCTCCTGGTCTCTCCTCCCACTCACTCTCTTCTCCTCTTTCCCTCTTCTCACAGTCCCCCCCCCCTCTCCCTTTTTAAGTTCTCTCACTCTCTCCCATCCTGTCCTGCTCTCTCCCTCTCATTAACTGGTTGTATATCTAGTCCAGGTAACATCCTTAGACTTCCATGATTAATGTGTTAGTGGTGAATGTTTGGTTTGTGTGTGTTGGTTAACCTTTAACCCCTCCCCCTTAGATCCTGACCAGCTGGTTACACACAGGTCTACAGCATGTCCACAGGAAATGGACTTAAACTGTGTGTGTGTGTGTGCTTGTGTGTGTGTGTGTGCCTGTGTGTGCTTGTGTGTGTGTGTGTGCCTGTGTGTGCTTGTGTGTGCTTGTGTGTGTGTGTGTGTTTGTGTGCGTGCCTGTGTGTGTGTGCCTGTGTGCCTGTGTGTGTGCCTGTGCCTGTGTGTGTGTGTGTGTGTATGTGTGTGCTTGTGTGTGTGTTTGTGCCTGTGTGTTTGTGCTTGTGTGTGTGTGTGTGTGTATGTGTGTGCTTGTCTGTGTGTGTGTGTCTGTGCTTGTGTGTGTGTGTGTGTGTGTGTTTGTGCCTGTGTGTGTGTGTATGTGTGTGCTTGTGTGTGTGTGTGCTCCAGGACCAGGCCCGGGCTCAGGCAGAGTTGATGAGGAGGCAGGAGGAGCTGGAGAAGAAAGCAGCAGAGCTGGACCGCAGGGAGAGAGAGATCCAGTCACTGGGGGCAGCAGGAGGTACACACCACACACTACACACACACACTACACACAGACTACACACACTACACACACACACACTACACACACACACACACACACACACACAGCAGAGCTGGACCGGAGGGAGAGAGAGATCCAGTCACTGGGGGCAGCAGGAGGTACACACCACACACTACACACACACACTACACACAGACTACACACACTACACACACACACACAGCAGAGCTGGACCGCAGGGAGAGAGAGATCCAGTCACTGGGGGCAGCAGGAGGTACACACTACACACACACTACCCACACACTACACACACAGACACACACACTACACACACAGACACACAGCAGAGCTGGACCGCAGGGAGAGAGAGATCCAGTCACTGGGGGCAGCAGGAGGTACACACTACACACACACTACCCACACACTACACACACAGACACACACACTACACACACAGACACACAGCAGAGCTGGACCGCAGGGAGAGAGAGATCCAGTCACTGGGGGCAGCAGGAGGTATACACACACACACACACTATACACTACACACTATACACACTACACACACACACTACACACTCTCCACACTTATACCCATGCGAGCACCCCCCCCCCCCCCAGTAACCAGAGTGTCTGCATGTGTCTGTCCACAGGTCGTCAGAATAACTGGCCCCCTCTGCCGGAGAAGTTCCCAGTGGGACCGTGTTTCTACCACGACATCTCAGTGGACATTCCTGTGGAGTTCCAGAAGACCGTCAAGATCATGTACAACCTCTGGATGTGTGAGTGCAGCAGACTACATACACACAGGGGAGGGAGGGAGACCTAGTAGAAGTGATAGAAAATGGACAATGAGAGAGAGAGAGAGAGAGAGAGAGAGAGAGAGTGAGTAAGAGAGAAGTGTAAGTCGCTTTGGATAAAGGCATCTGCTAAATGAATACATGTCAATGTAAAAAGCATGGAGATAGTGGAGGAAGATAGAGAGAGAGAAGGATGAAGGGAGAGAG